>CAJVPP010000087.1:0-50265 GCA_910592005.1 Funneliformis mosseae | reverse complement strand
ATCATGTTTCTAGCATTTGTGGTTGATGAGTTATAGCCGTTCAAAGGTAACCAATCACACTTGCGTTTCTTTTGGTAACCACTGTATATACAGTATAAATATATTATAATATATAAAGCTCTTTTTCTCCTATTCCTATTTACTTATTTCATTCATGTCTGAAAAATGATACCTGTAAACTGAAGAAAAAACTATAATACTATAATATATATCTAATGAGACGTTTTTTACTTCAGTAAACTGCTTATAATGTATAGATTAAAAGTAAAGAAAAAGATATTTTTTTTCTTATTTTGAGTATATAAGAAGGTAGGAGTTATATTTATTTATGATGCAATTCGATTTAAAGTTGTTTTATAATGAATATTTCTTCTAATAAGAATTGAATTGTGAAAGAAAAAAATAGGCAAAGTATTTATAAAAAATATCATATAAATTTGCATAATTATTTTGCGAAAAATTAGCCATTCTAAAAATAAAGATATCAGAAGCAATTAGCACAAATTTCCTGATAACCTATAATCATTAATAAGCAGACTAATCTAGATGAGAAAAAAAGAAGATACATGTGTTAACTATAATCTATATTTTTGATTATGTGAATAACTTATAATAATGCTCTAACCCTTTTTCAAATATAATATACTGTTTATTTGTGACTGAAAAACTGCTAAAAATCATAATAGTAATATATTTATTTTCGTTTCATTCTAATAATATGATCAGCAAAAGGTCTTACTGTGTATTGAAATGAGAATTTAACCTAATTAAATTAAATGAAATAAAAATTACCTACCATTTATCATGTATTATCAAAATAAAGAGTTTCTAAAAATTAATTAATTTGTGATTAGTCATATATGTAGTTAATTGTGTTAACAAAACTAGGATAATAAATACTTATCATTTTATTTGAAAATCTGCAAATCATAGATTTTAATCACTTTATTTCTATTTTAAATTTCTTTTTAACAATACTCTGTTTACAATCTGCATGTATATCAGGATATATTTTTTATTCGTAATTCAGAAATGAGTAATAAGTGAGATAGAACATACAAGAACTTTAGAGAAAGTTTATAAGTATATTAATGCAAAAATATTGCTTTTGGTTGGGATTATTAATAGATTCTCTAAAAATAATGATTGCATATGCTAGTGATGTAAAACTGCATATAAAATATTCTGCAGATTCTGCATAACAGTGTATTATTGTAGAGAAGAATAAATGATGTTTTACTGTGCACGATATCTAAGCCATCCACGTGATTCAAAAAAAGAAATTAAAATTCATCTAGACAATTACCAGGCTGTAACTAAACATTTACTGCTTATACTTTTTAGCATTTGATTTGAAAAATTGTTATAGCTCGACTAGGTGAAGAGGTTTTTGAATGTAAATTAAAAATCAATATATCTTAGTAAATATCTCTTTAGCTATGGAATAAAGCTTACTAATCATTTCTGATCCTAGTGATAGTAATAATAAATTTGAGTTAGGCATTGATACTGATGATAATGATGATAAATCTAGCTATTTGATAATGACAATGAAGATGATGATATTAAAGATGATGATGTGTTTTCTAGCAAATTGTATGACAGATGGGATTATAAAAAAGATTTTGATGAAGATGCTTGAAAAAAGCTTTATTGAGACTGAAAAGCTTGTTAACATTTTATCCTTCTTAGGCTATTTACCATACGCCTTTCTAATATATCTGATTAAGCAAAAAAATGGATTATTTATCACATTTTCTAGACTTAGTTTATTTGGTATATTAGAACACAATGTATTATTAGATGCTCTAGCCCATCCTGTGAAAGGTTTAAATATTTTTAAATATGATGAGTTCAGTTTTAATCTAATAAACAATATAAAGATTCAAAAATCAAGCTCTAATGAGTAACTGACATGGTTGATATTATTTTTTTCACAATAGAAATTATTTAATATTGTAAAAAATAATGCAATTCACACATTACATAACCTTACAATGATATTGTATTATACATTTTTTTTAGATAATTGATTTTACATAACTGATCTAAGTCACAATCACGAATTTGAATTTATTTCTTAAAGAGTTACAGCTAAGATAATATTTTGTTCCATTTCTATACTATTCGCTATATAATCTATAATTCTTATATTTTCCATCACAGATAGGCTTCACAGCTGAAGTAATACAAAATTATAATTATCAATTTCTTTAAAACTATTTTAGAATTTCAGGTATATGAAATGCTCTAACATAGATTTGATAATTATTTTTGGATCAGGTTTGGTTTTAAAAGTGATAGACCCTTTTTCTTCACATTGCTAAGAAAAAGATAAATCAGATACTTTATTTTCTAGCTTTAAATTTATGAGCAGGTGACTTTCTGATAATTACTATAGCTCAAGTTCTATTTCTCTTTTATATTTTTTGTATAAATTGGATTGAATCTTATCTGTCAAAATACTTGGTAATCCAATTAATTTGGCATGCTAATCCAGGTATTTAGAAATTAATATTTTATTGATCTTAGTTATATTACCTTTTTATATGAATGCAAGTTAATTTAATTTAGTAATAGTTAACACGAATTAGTCCTGTAAAAAAAATATCGCATATTGAATATGAGTAAATGTAGTATTATAAAATAGAAACTATGCAGTTATCTTAATTTCATACTGTTCATATTTAATAAAATAGAATTCAGATGTATATCTACCTTTTATACTTTCTTCTTCATCATAATTTAATTTGTATAATAAGCATGATATCTTATCGGTAATGCCATAATAATCAAATTTTCACTACTAAATTCTCTATATAAATTAAAATATTAATCTAATATTTTGCTACAAAAATAGGATCGATCATAAATTAGCTTAGATTAAGATACTTTTAATATATTAGTCAGATTAATTTTTGAAGTTACATAACTTTGATTATGAAGAATCTTCACAGTTTCATTATGTGAACTTGTTACTAAATTCACATAGTCTATAATATTTTGTATTTATGGATAACTGAGACTCAAAATAGCATTTGCACTATAAGAGATCTGTTAATTTTCTCTATTTTTAATATATTGAATAATTTATATAATTTTCTAGCCTTAAGGATTTTTTGACGTAAATTCATACCTATTATATTAAGTAAAAGCTATTTGATTTCTTAGTATACAATAGATATTACAGTTTTTTTTAACTTCACTAACAACAAGGTTATCAATCCTTTTGTCATATTTTTCTATAAAGTAGCACCAGTATAAAATTGCTTCTTGACCAAGCTTATTAGCTTTCCTAAACATGCAAACTATATTTTGTGCAATATCTGAAGATGGATCCTGTTCTTCTAAAGTTTAATTTGATGTAGATATATATGTATATGATGATAACTGTTGCTTTAACTTCTATTTCACAATTATATTTTTATCCAACTTGACAATAACTTCATTATACTGAGATTCTTTAATGTCATATGACTCCAATTGTAAAGAATCTTCACAGTTTTCAAGATTATATTCTAATTTGAATACACTAACTTGTAGTTACTTTGATAAAATGCAAATGCTGATCTTATGTTTTCAGAACTAATCTTATAAGATTGTGATAAGTCTTACTCATCTTGCTCTAAAATTAATATATCTGTAACCTCAGAAATTTTAGTCACATCCTGAGAAATTACAAGTGCCTCTTGATTTTTCTACTTCTTTTCTCGCCTCTTCTCTCTAATCTCATTGCTAATACTTTTCTTATGTACCTTATCCAAGAAATCAACCATTTTCTCATCATTATCATCAAGGTAACTAGGTGTTTGTCCTACTTCATTATTGAGTTAGTCTATTACTGAATCGAATACATCAACAGTTAGTACTATCATCACTGGTATCATTTTTTCACCATTTTGTGTTTAACCAAATGATAATGCTATTCTATCTACTGCTAACTCCCATTTTAATAATGAAGTCTAACTTAGAATCTCTAAATATCAGTATAACATATATATAAACCTTTATCTTTGATATTCATATAAGTGTACATCAAAATTTTAATATAAAGTGTATACGAATCTTAAAATTTATTATTTTATATATTATAGAACTTTAAATAGAAATTTCATTTTATAATAAAGTATACAAACTAAGTTTAATTAAAGCTATAACAATATACGATAAAATTTATTGATAAATTCAATAGAAAAAAAAACTATTTTAAAAGTTATTCATTATCATTAGAATTATTTTTTCTTGCTCGTATGATTTTTTTTACTTCTTTAATAGATTGCTCAAGTTTACGAGATTTTTTAATAAAATGAGAATATATTGCATATTAAAGTTCTTTCAACTTTACTGTTTTTCCTAACCAGCGAGAAGTATCATGATATTTTTCTGATACAGAACCTAAATGTATAATAAATATAAATGGATTAGATTCACATATGAATTATATGCAATTTTGGCTTATAATAAGAATGAATTCATGCTCTGAATCTAACTTAAAATCATATAGATGTGCGTGAATTCTTCCTTCATTTAAATCATAAAATAGATCTACATAGATGTAACTTGATTCACATTTCTTGAATAATGTGAAGAATAAAATAATTAGAGGATATAAGATATATAATAAATTTAACAGAAATTTAAATAATTTACCTCAAATACTGCAATGATTTCAGCAATTACAATAGAATAACTACTTTCACAATAGTAATAAAAATCTTCTCGCTTAAATTTAAAAGATTGTGAATTTATTTTATAGAATTAAAAACCTTTTTACATGCAGTTTTCTATTATGTAATTTGTCCCTTTATCCTTATTTGTTATTTAGTATTACTTAACTGATCTTGATGAACAGCTGCTATAATATCTATTGTACCTAATTCAGAATTACTACAAGATTATTTTCATTAAATGTAACTTTATTTTCAATTTTCTTTTTTCTTTTTGAGTATATTGATCGTATCATTCTAAATTTAAACAAATAAACTATAAATATTAGAAATAAAAAAATAAAAATTTATAAAAGAAAGTTACCTCAACAATCAGACATAATTTGCATTACAGTTAATTGATTTATTTCATGTTTTTTTCTGAATATTCTATTCATTTTTTCAAAAAATCCTTTTTGCAAACACTAATTCTGAAGTTGATTATATATTTTCATTATTAATTCATTTAAATTATCATTAGGAAAATTAATATTTTCAGGTAAATTAGATTAATCCAATATTCGCTTTTAATGTCAGGTAATAACTCACCAATATTACATAATTCGTCTAATAGATTAGATTCTGCTAATTCTATTTCTATGTCAAGTTTATTATCAGAATTAGTTGTCTCTACTATAATATTGTGATTACTTTCTTTTTTAAGTGAATATAAAGATTTCTGAATTAGTGCTGAAAAATTTTGATTCACTTTTATATTAAGGTTATAAAGTATATTATTCATAGTGTTTAAAGTCTTTATATTTAGTAATATAATAGTAGTATAATAAGTAATAAATAAATAATAATTTATAATTAAATAACTAAAAGTAAATAATATAATATACCTTCGTTATCATATTATCAATTTCATAAATTAATGGAAAATTTAATAAATTTTCTGGTAATTTTTCTTTAGCTGTAATTAATTTAATATTATATTCATCATTATTATCTGACCTAATCAAGTCACCTAAAAATTGTATTTATAAATTAATATTTAAATTATTTAATTAATAATCGATAAAATTTAATTAAGTTACAAACCTTTCATTTCAATTATAATAGTTTTTAAAATTTTTTTATTCATCAATAAAAAATCTAATACAGTAAAATCTTCGATAATTCATTATGTATAACCAAATATATGTTCAAGAAAAGCAGTAGAAAATATCCATAAACATAAAGGATAATCTAAATAAAAATTTTGCCAATTTTAAATTAACAAAATTAAGGTTAATCCTAAATAAATAAAATCATCGCATGATTGCCAAAATATTTAAAATTTATTTCCATTGCATGTAGTTGAATTTGCTTTTAAAAAATTTTGTATTTCTGAAAAAAAAATACATGCATTTCAAGCAAATCCTACATGGTATATATGAGCTATACTATGTGATTTCCATGATTCAAATAAAATTTCACAAAAAAATGATAACATGCATCACCATATATTTTATCATTATCATATTTTATAAAATAATTTGTAAGACCTACAGGTAATACAGACCCCTGCTAAAAGTTTTCGAACGCTTTTTGGCTCAATGTAAAACTTAAAATTTTAAAGTTTATTAAAAAAATTTATTAATTTATTTATTAATGTACGATATGCTACATATTTGGTACTAAATAATTAGTACTTGGTCAGGCCTTTATTTGCTTCATCACAGCCCGAATTCACTGCGATAAATCGCTTCAGCTGGCTTTGCTGTGAATCTTTAATTAAGAATGGTCAACTAGAATGAAGTCTCGAATTAACGGTTCCAGTGTCATCCATTCTTTTTAAAGTTCTAAATGCTATTAAAAATCCATAACCGATATTTGCGGCAATAGCCCAGTAACTATTGTCATGTTGACGGCAAAATATATACTGCCGCATTGTTCTTTGAACATTTTCGTGGTTTTCAGAAGGTAAATTTTATTTTGGTTAAAAATCAAAATAAACAAACCAAACACGCTTTTATTTGGTTTTGATTCAAGCAAACAAGGTCAGGTACATTACATGACCGCAGTATTATACAGTCATATGATGTATTCGGTATGAAATAGCCGAAAGATGACGTTCGGAAACTTTTGGCGGGGGTCTGTACCTCAAGTTTGGATTTCCCCGCAACAAAATGATAAATGACCTCTTGACCAATCCCTCTCATTCTTTGCAACCAGGAAAGTTGGCTCATTCCTGCTCCAGTTTAAAGACTTAATTTTACGAACAAACTGCTGACCTGAACCTCTTGAATGGTTCTATATCAAGGACAGTATAGAAAAGCTGATCACTGAATTAAAACTTCCCATATGTTCTTTTCCTACTGCTCTACGACTTGATAACATCAATAACGTCAAGTTAAAAATTAAAGATCTCCACAAATCCTTAATAGCATTAGCTAAACTCAAAATACAAAAAAGGAAAGAATCAGCTATCAAGTCCTTTATAAACAAGCAATGTGATAACCTGCAAGATGACCCCTCTAAATGATTGCCTCTATCTTGAATTGGAAGAAATGATCCATTGTACTCGATCGACTACTTATCACGAACAAGAATTCAGATGACAAATATTTTACCATCAAACCAGAGGAAATCAAGAGTGCCACAATTAATCATTTCCAAAACTTCGCTGTTCCCTCAACCTCAGCGTACCCTATGCCTCCCAGATAGTCTGAACAATATAAATCAAAGAACTACGTTAATGAACAACACTATTCCAATCTCATGCAACCTCTCACATATGATGAATGGCTTGCTGTCCTTAGAACACTTCCTAATAATAAAGCAGCTGGTCCCTCTGGTATTACCAATGAAATGATTGCTTACCTTGGAGACAAGCTTCAGCGACTTCTTTGGAAACTCATCTGCATGTGCTTCACAATAGGTGACATTCCTAACGAATGGAAAATCGCCTACATTTATCCCATTCTCAAATCTATGGAATGGAAATGTGACATAACCAAGACTAGATCCATTACGCTACTCGAAACTGCACGTAAAGGCCTTATTAAGATTATCACCAATAGACTCTTCCGCATCTTAGCCAACCACAACATTCTCAAGGAAGGCAACTTCGCTGAATTGCCAGGAGGATCAACGGAACCACCTATAAAAATTATCAATATGTTATTAGAGAATGCTATCGAGAACAATAAAGAAATTTGGATTTTATTATAAGAATTTTCAAAGCTTACGATTGTGTAGACTTGTCCTACCTTCGTCTTGTCTTAAACAGGATCAAAGTCCCTACTCTAGCTATTGAACTCATTATAAACCTCTTTACCTTAAGAAGAAACGCTGTATTTACCGCACAGAAAACCACTGACTTATACGATTTCAAGATAGGTATTGACCAAGGAGAAGTTATTTCCCCTTTAATGTGATGTATCTACCTGGATCCCTTACTCTGCGAAGTAGGCTCCCTTAATAAAGGATACAATTGATCATACTTGGATCTTCAATATCGCCTCCATGAATACCTCCACTATATCAGCTTCCGTTTCGTCACTCGCTTTTATAGATGATACAAACTGGGTGGCTAGTTCCAAATAAGATCTAAAAGAAATTTTACTCATTGCTGATGAATTTTATAGTCTCACCAGATCTGCACTCAACAAAGACAAATCGAAACTTTTGATGACCTGCCATGTTGATGTCCTCCCTGTTTCTATCAAATTTAGCTCAACCACTATCAATATTACTTCTGAAGAAGGATCATTACGTTTCTTAGGCGTGTAGATTAACAGCTAGAGAGCTCAATCGTTCATCAAGAAACAGCTTGCGTTCAATGTGAACCATTTCATCACCTCTATGAGATATAAACCATTAACAGACAAACAACTTTTGTATATTATCAATATGGTTTTATGTCTCCTGTTAGAGTATTGTATGCAGCTGACACCCCTTTTGAAAAATGAATGTCATAAAATTTTCGCTCCTATACGTTCACTTTTCAAATATAAAAATAAATTCGCCCTTACTCTCCCCAACACTCTTTTGAACTTCAAACATTTCTATAATTTAAATGACCTTTGATCACTGCAAATTAAATCCCTTTCAACTACCCTTATTTACCAATTTAATAACTCATTCCTTTACAAGAACATCTCATTAATTCGACTTTACCAATTACAGTCAAGCAATATTCTTGCTACATCCCTCCTAAATTTTTGGCCACATTCTTTCAACAAAAATTCACATAAAAACTTAATTGGTGCCTCCCTTTCCCTTATTAACTCTACATTCTCAAAATTCTCTACTAATGTTTTCCCCCTCCTCATGAACAAAATTACAGGAGGCACTATACCCATCACAAAAATCCTTTCTAGTAGTTTACTGAAACAATATCACAAGATTCTCACTAATCATAACTTATATTTTTTAGATCAACTAATCTCTTTCACAGGTTGCCATTTAATTACTACTTCTGACTTCCTTCTTAGAGACTTTGACCACCAGTCAAAACGATTTGGTTCATCTAACTTTTTCTATAGATTAGACAACATAGTTTTAGTTAATCACACACATAGATTGATCAAATCAGAATTCAGACTAGCTTCCCCCGTACCATGTTACAAAACCATTTCTCAAGTGCCTACCTTAAATAGCCAAGCAAAAGAAATAGTATCAACCTGAAACCCAACGCTTAATGGTCCTACCTTTGGAAAAATAATAGCTGATGTCTTTAATAGTAACCATCTCATCTGTCACTATTTCACCCACAACACTAATAATAACAATATTTGCCAGTTAGTTAAATGCTCTGGTTGTCCTCTTAGTAGACAGACTGTTTCATCTGGACATTGCATCATTAGTATTCCTTACGCCATGGCCTACTTAATTCAAACCATTCCTAAATAATCACATACAGTTAAGAACTAACCTAAACAATCATTTAGGGAAATTTCTCATATCACTAACACAATTTTTCACAAACCATACAATGACCCTTCTCCAAATATTCTGTTCACTGATAATATCATTGACCTTCTTATCCAGCCATCAATGCACTTACCCAAACTCAAACAATTACAAACCACCTTCATTGGTATAACAGCTTTAACATTCTACACAGATGGCTCCTTAATAGGATCTCGGACTGAAAACTGTAAAATAGGATTCAGTTAGATTTGCTTACAACCTGACAACAGTCTATCTACCTTCAAAGCCTCACTTACAAATTGGCCCTCTTTACGCGCGCTGAAATGTATGCTCTCCTCACCGCTCTCATAGTATCTCCAAACAACGCAAAGGTAGACATCTACTTAGATAGTCAGGCAACAATTCATGGTTTTAACAAATATGTGCTCTTTAATCATTTTTCTCTGAGAAAGCTTGAAAAAGTTTTTAATTACATGATCTGGAATATGATCTGATATATCACTGATCACCTCAACCTCTAAGTTTCATTTCACAAAATCAAAGCACACGCTGGTAATCATTACAATGAAATAGCAGATAGGTTAGCTAAAGAAGGACGCAATACACCTTCTCTATCCTTGTTACTTAATAATGTTCCCTCGTCAGATCTTTCATTTTGCTTTGATAATATTACTATCGAGGTCTCTATTAGAAGTTTTCTTAAGCAATTATTTGCTGCACAAGCTTTCAGCAACTTTCTGGATTTGAACAGGAATGATGAACTCAGAGTACTCACCACTAACAAATCTATCAATTGGTTCGCTATCTGAAAACTTTTTTCGATGAACACCTCTTCCCTCTTCACATCCTTTGCTTCATATAAGCTCAAATCATTCATTATTAAGAACTTCATCGATGAACTTCCTACACTGTCACACCTCACATTATTATGACCTGACTTATATGAACACTGGCCTTGTGTAGGTTGCAATGACGCTATTGAAACTGCTTTCCATATTTAGACTTGTCTATCGTATTCTTCGAATATTATAAACACGATCTTGGCTACCAAACACAATTTGGTTGACCAGCTAAGCTCTGCATACAGAACCAGATATACAGCGCACTAAACTGAACTAGAGGATGTTCTCAACACAATCTTTGCATCACCTTCCAATGCTTCCAATGGCTATACAGATATCATTCATTCTAGAATCTTGTCTTCTCTGATAGATATTATTCATAAAATAACTGGCAATAAAGAGTGATACCTCTCCATTGTTTCATGCTCGCTGCTTCTTTTCTACCAAAAACTATACAATGACGTCTGGAAACATCGTTGCAACTTATTGATCGCTAAAGAGCATTCAATGGGCATTACTAAATAAGACAAGCGTAAACAAAGTGCCAGTTCACCCCTGCCTCACAGACAGACATTAAGCCCTCTTTTAATTGAAAGACTTGGATACATCATGTGAATAAATTTGGCTACGCATTCTCAGATTTTTAGATAAGCACTGACGTCTTCTTTATCTTTCTTTGCTGATGTTAATTTTCATTAAGTATGCACTTAGTGGAGTTGATAGAGGGAAAAGATGATGATAGGTCGATTCAAACGGGTTTGTAATATAATTACAAGAAATAGCTAGTACTTAGCATAGATTTATTTTCGATTTACTTTGTATTTCTTTATATATAAATTTAATAAAATTATTGGCAGTGCTACATCGTTTTTTTAAAAAAAAAAAAAAAAAAAAAAAAAAAAAATGTATAAATGCATAATTATTATTCTAATCATAATTCAATATAATTCAATATGTAAATAAAAATTATGATAAATATACTTTGAAATTGCAGTTTAAAAAACATAAAGAATAAATTAATTTTATAATATCAAGTATTCTTACACTTGTTTGAGATCAAAGTAATTGCATAGATATAGACAATTTCTTTCATACTTTATAATTATAAATATTGTAGAAAAATTTACTTCATTATTTCCATAAATGTTCACTTATCTTGTATAATTTGTATCTTATAATCTTAACTTAACTATTTTAGAATAGAACTTTTCTAATATAATTATTAAAAAATCACAATTATACAATATGCTACAATGCATTAGCTTCATTAATTTTACACAAAAAATTAGATTAGATAAATAATTAATCAATTAAATACTTATGAAATTTTAAATATCTAAAATTTTAATGATTTATATATTATACTAAAATTTTTATATAAAAATATATTTAATATTAATTCTACATTAGGTCTATATTAAAAATAAAAACTTATTTAATTTTATACAACTTTCTCAAAATCTTGATTTTTATTATATTATTTAACATATTTTTATTTATTTCTATATGTTACTATATCATATTTTTTAATTACAGAATTTCTATCACCTTAAAAGTCTTTCTGTTATTATCAACATTTTTTTTTAAATTTATAAAAATTATTCATTACAATTAAAATTAGCATTATAACAAATACTTTAAAATAATAATTTTTAATATTTTCTAGAAAACCAAATACTCTTTTAATAATATTATAAATTTAATAAGTATATATTATAAATTAAACTAGAAAATAAAAATTATTTAAGTCTGAAGTGAAATTTTTTATTTAAATCAATAAATATAAATAAATAAATTTTTTTTTTATTATTTTATTTTATTTTTTTATTTTATTTTTTATTTACTAATTTTATTATACATGTAGCATGACAAATAGAAAAACTCATATGATATAAAATTTTCACATTTTCTAAAAGTATAATGTAAATTTTACAAATAAAAAATAAAATTATTGAATAAATTATTTACTTTTAATTTAAATATCTTTATATATTAAAATAATTTTTATATATTAATGATATAGTACATTGATACTAATATATTTTAATTTTCTGAACTATATTTTTAATTAACAAAAAATTTTGTTCAACTTATTAAGAATTTTTAATTTTTTTATATTTCTTTAAAATCTTAAAGTCTTTTCTATTACATTAATAAAATCAGTCATAAATAATAATATGATTTTTTTAAATTTTAGTTAAATCTGTATTTTTAGTTTCAGAAATTGTTATAGTTTTTATAATAAAATTAAGTATTTTATGTATATATTTTAATATAAAAGATAATTATAATTTAGTTAAAGAATTAATATTTACAAATTATAAACTGATTTGTTAAAAAATATGAATAGCCACAAATTCAATTTTGAATATTTAGTTGAATAAGTATTATTCAAATTTATATCATGTTTACTCAGATATTTCTATTTGATTTTAAACAGTTTTTTCAATTTGGATTCTCTTACCCATTTAGTATTTTCTGAAATTTTCACTTTAAAATAATATTAGTTTTAATAAAATAATATAAGTAATAAGATTAAGTCAAGAATGAAAAAATTTATATAAAAATCAAATTTTAATACTTCTCAATAAATATAATTAAAATATTTTTATGAGCTAGTTATGCTCATAATTTCTAATAACTATTATTATACTATTTTTTTAAAGATATATTTAGAAGTATATTAATAAGTACTATTACAAAATTTGTAGATTTTTATTACAGCTTATTTTTATATTTAAACATTTATTAAATACTCTTCATTTAAATTTAGAATTAATAGATATTTATGCAAATGTGATCTATAATTTTCTATATCTTTTTACGTAATTTTTTAGATAAATCTTTACTATTCTTATTTCTATTATTAGTACAAATGTTGTTTTAATAAAAGAAAATTATTATATGTAACTAAATTGCTAGATAAAACTTAGAGGTTTTGCAAGTTGTCTAAATAGAAAAAAAATAAAATTTAACAAAATTATATTAAAACCTTATTAAAAATCTATGAAATTCTGAAAAAGGTAAAATTATATTAAAGCTTATAAAAATGTAAAACTATATTAAAACCTTAGTAAAAAATTAGTGAAACTATAGTTTAAACATTTTGTTAAATTTAAAATAAGTTTAAACAAGCAACCTTATATATAACAAAAGAATTATATATGATTTATTAAGCTTTTTTTAGAATCTTTTAATTTTATTTTAATAGTATATTACATATATTATTAGTATAATTGAATTTTTATACTTAGCTATGTATGTTGTATTATAAAAATTTACACAAAGTCTTATCTATTAAAATACTTTGTTTTATATACTTATAAAATCAGATTTCTATTAAAAACTATACTATAAAATCTATTTTTATTAAATTATTTTTAAAAACAGATAAGCTAATAGAAATTTAATATTATTTACTTCTAAATGAAGATCATAAAGTTTAAATTTCAAATCATTTGTATTATCTAAATAAATAAAAAATAAAAAATTAGTAAAATTTTACAATTTTTACATAAAAAAAGAAAAGATTTAATACTTACAAATAGTATTAATTTTATATTCATATAAATAAATTTTATTTTTTTTTAATTATCTTATCTAAACCTGTTATAAAGTTAATAGTTTATACTAGAGATTCTGAGTAAAATATTATTGCATAATTATATTTTTTAAGCTATATTTTAATAAAATAAATTCAGATAATTAAAATAATTAACTATAAATTTTGACTATTAAAAATATTATTTATTTTTTATTTATTAACAAATCTATTTCATTAAAAACATATTTAATATAGATTTCATAAGGTAAAAGATTAATATTTTCTTTAATAAAATTTTTAATATAATCTGATATAAAATGATTTGAAGAAGAAGAATAAAACATTCATGAATTATATAAATTTAAAAGATGTTTTTTATTATATTAATAGTAATTTTAAACATCCTATTGCAATTAAATTATTCTCTAAATAATATATCATCTTTACTTATAATAAGTAATACAAATTTAAAATAAATTATTTACTTTCAAGAATATCTATTTATATCAGAAACTTTCTTTATAATTTAATTAGCAATTTCTTTTGATGATTTATCAAATAAGAAAGCATTTATAATATAAGTTATGTTTAATTGAAATTATTCATATTTTTTTTTTAATTTTAGCAAATCCATTTAACTATTCTAAATAAAAGTCAAGAAATTTACAGGTTCAGTATCATCAGAATTACTTTTTTGCAGGCATTTTGATTTTTTTAATTGTTTTGTATGATAGTGAATCAAGTACAAAATTGCTTATTAGTCTTATTATGAAATAAAGTTTGATAGGTAAAGTTTTATGATATTTAGAATATATTTACAATTTGTCATTATCAATACTGTTATTTTTCTCTTGAGAGTCCATCTATATAATAATATTTATACATTAATTACAATATTAAGATGTATATAATAAAAAAAATAAAAAAAATAAATCAAATAGTAAAAAATTACAAGCAAATCCTTTATTTTAAGTATGATTGAAAACAAAAAAACTTTTCAAAGTTCAAACTTTTTTTACAGTATTTTTTTTTTTTAGACTTTATAGATAATATTTAATCTAATATATGATATTTCAATAATATAAACTTTTAGGAACACGAATTAATTAATTTACCCTAGTATTACCAACAAATTTTCCACTCCACGTGACGTTTGGCTGGCATTACGGCATTAAGAAATCAACCATGTGACAAATAAAGGTGTAAAATATGATTACGCACCCCGAAAAAATTCCAAGTTCTCAGAATACTTATGAAAATAGAAAGCGCGGAGGGTGTGACGCAGGATGAAATTTGTTGGTGATATGGTGCGTCACAATATTTCAGGTGACTGAGATTTGGTGGTTATGTGAATTGTGACTGACGAATTTTACTTTTGTCGGGGTAAATCACGAGATATAAAAAAGAGACCCATGTAATATATTTGGGCGTAAGTATACCCAAAGCATCAACATAAGTTTCCGAAAAGAGCAAAGATGTTCATTGATAGATTGTCCAGATCTGGGTAAGTGAAAAAATTCGAAACCTCATAAATCAGTTCAGTAAAAGTTACACGGTCTTGTCCATCAAATTAAAGTTTCGGTTTTAAATGTTTGAAAAGAGAAACTGTAATAAAAGGATTTAAGGTTATTTTTTTTTCAAAAAAAAAAAAAATTCAATACCCAATTCTTTTCTTTTACTTATGTTGAGATGTGTGAAAAAAAAAAAAAAAAAAAAAAAAAAAAATATGCGAAATGTCGTTCCAAAATTATCATGCATATAGAAAAAAAGAATTGATCTGATTATAATCCCCAAGATTGGAGAGATTATGTAAAAAATTAAATTTGATTTTTAAGTTTCGCCCGAATTGACTGAATAACCAATGAAAAAGTGCGCCAATCCTCTTTTTACACCCAAGCAATCTGTAAAATTTGCTTCAAGATCATACATTTTTGTTAAATGTTTTTCATATGAAATTCCTTTTTTTCGATAATAAAAAAGATATTTTTCCATAGTTGACGGCTCGCATGAAGTAGAACAATTCAAAGCATATGTATGTGGTGTGTGTTGTGTTTCGGAAAATTTTTTTATCGATTGATAAATTAAATATTGGTTTCTTTATGAGGTGTGTTTCACGGCAAAAATTATTTCAACCCCAAAGGAAATTAACCTAAAAGGATGTTGATCGGCCCTCGCATTTCGGATCTGAAATTCTGGTTAGTATCGAAATGCATCATCAAATTACGAGAAATCAATAAATCAAACTTTTTTAAATGTCATAATCAAATCTTTTATGCCCTATCGGAAGCGAGTAATCTTACAAAGCATTATAAATTTTTTTTTTTTTCCACAAAAAATAAAATCGCACATGATTGTAACAGATTTATCCTTATTGTAAATCCATTCTAAATAAAATTGTGCTTCCTTGACTCTGGAAAAATCATTTGATACCAAGAAGAATGTGGAATTTTTTTTTTTTTTTTTTTAACAAAGAATCGCAAAAAAAGAAAAGATAACATCTTTGTGTATTTCCGTTGTTTTAATTTTACTACTTGATGATTAGGTGCGACACTTTTTTTTTTAGTCAAGAGCAATTTGAAAATTGATCGTCTGAAAAATCTCTAAAATAAAAAAAAAAATTAAAAATTTAAAAATAAAAAAAAAAGAAAAAGGAAAAAAATAAAGACATTCATCTTTTAGTGGTTGTATTATTAATTCCAGAAACTTTTTTTTTTTAAAACGAAAAAAATTTTTTTCGACAAACAAAAAAGCATGCATGCATGCTTTTTCGGGATGATGGGTTTTTCATTTTTGAACCGCAGTAAACGTAGATCCATTTTCGTCGCGCAAATTGAATTGATGAGAATTTTAACTAACGCACAGACCATATTCCTAAAAATAAAGTGATTAGACATCACAAATTCCTTTTTATTTCAAGCTTCCATTCGTAAACATAATTGAGAGATTTTCACAAAAAAGGTGAAACGAATTAGCACGCCATCAATTGTTCTATTTCTCTTGCATGTGAATTTAATGAGATTCAGAGCCACGTTTTCTAGTTCAAAATCTTGCGCGAGTTCCAAAATGGTGACAAAAAAGTTATGTAACAAGATTTCTTGTGTCAAGTCAACTCGGGAACCAAAGAGATACAATTGCATTGAAACTGAAACGCATGGTCTCACAGGCAAATTACGCGATGCAGTTCTTCACATGAGATCTCTTATATTGAACGCTTACTTGGTTTAGATCGAATGACCCAAGGATATCACAAAAGTGGAATTCATATTCGGTTTAATTAGGATGAAAGCAATCATCCCGAATATTGTAGCAAACTCGGTCCGAATTTATTGTTCTCGGATGTGAATAAACTATTTTTTTAAAGCTGCAAAGCGTAAAAGGGTTAATGATTGATGACCCGGATAAGGGTCAAAGCACTGCCACTTGGCCTCAATCTAGAGTATCCTTTTCGATATCGAGGGTCACTTGCGCTGGGGTACAAGTGTTCCCTAACAGCAACCTTATTCTGCACGTTTCGTTTATTTTTCAATTTTACAAAATAAATCATGAAAAGGATTGAAATAATGATTCGGTTTTAACCGATAATCGTCAACCATAGTACCGTATATATGTAATAATGGTTAACGTTATTGCGAAGAAATTACCTGAGCAACATAGTAATTAAGCACGAGCCATCAACACCCTTTTGGTTCAAATGTTTTTTGTCAAATCATAATCATGTGATCGTGTAACGTTATTGTATTTGCCGATGAAATCAGGAGATATGCAGTAATTTCACGCGGGAATTTCCAAAGCACCATTTTTCTCTTTTATTCTTCAAAATCCCAACTTTTACACATGGTTTTCTTAGGGTTGATTGACAGGTGTATGGTACGCAAATGTCTAAAGGTAAACCATCCATGTATTAAAAATTTCAATACGATAAACGATTTAAAGGCGAGATTCTATTAGAACAACAATCACCTTCCGTATTATCATGATTCTTTGAAAAAGTGTATCATGATAAAAGCCTCTTTTGAAGGTCATGTCGTGAATGCACGTTTCCGTCAAATAAATTCAACATGTTTTCAACGACCTTTTTTTTTTTTTTAAAAAATTCAAATTGGCGTTATACCGTGATCACTAAAATAAGAAAAGATGTGCATCATGAAACATTGATCGAAAATGTTTTTGTCGTTTCCCAGTTGTCACAAACGTGTGTTTAGGAAATTTATTCCAGGCATTAGACGCCCCTCAAAAAAGACCGAAACACATGTATCGCTTCAGTTTTCTTTAAATAGGAGATGAGCATGATTTATTCTCGTGAATCCATAACGAAAAAGCAACTAAACAAAAACATGGTAATAATATGTCAAGACTTTATTTTTTTTTTTATCGAAAAACGAGTTATATATAGTTCCGGTAATGATGTACCTTTTTTTGTGACTGTTCTCGAAGGAAACGGATGAAAATAAAAACATGAGGAACGAACAATAAAGTTTCGGGTGAACTAAAACAATCATTTTTTTTTTCACAAACAATACCGTTCTTTCTTGTTTGTTTGTTTGTAACCCAAACAAAAAGTTTTATAAGGTTTAAAAATCTTATAAAAATGAATCTAATGAACTTCAAAGGTTAGGCTAATTACATAAAATAAGCATAGAATGTGAAGATCTCGGAAAAACTTAGTTACACGCATGTCCCTTGAAAACAAGGCATTTCTTCTATATTCAGAAGAATCACTTGAAATATGTTTCAGGGTCGCATCATTATTTACCACTTTGACACGGTAAGGTGATCCTGGATGGGTGGCTCAGACACCTTTTTAGTGGATATGACATACTGTGTGCTCCAAACAAATAAAAACAAATGTGCTCATTAAAAAGAGACAAGATGATGAGAATCGAATCTGATCGATCTCATCTTCTTCATTCTGAATAAATATTACAAACGAAATTAAACCTAATGAGATTTGGATGATTTAAGAAATAAACGAATAAACACGACAATCCGTACGTCAGACCTTTTTTCTCCTCGTCCTTTGTTCACTCTTTTATCATTAGATTTTAGATTTTGGTGATTGGAGATTAAAAATAATTGGGATCGTGACTCATTTATCTTTTAACGCGCAGACCAAAAGATTAAAGTTGATACAAGATTGGGCATGTTTGTTTGTCATCGATATCAAACTTTACTAATTATAATTAGCGGTAATTATCTCAATGATGATGCTTACGTTATTAACTTTGTTTTTTGTACGTTTGTGTGCTTTGAGGGATAAACCAGTTTTAGGCAAAGATAAGGAACTTGTGCATGGTTGACAGAGCGAAAAAGGGTTCAATCTATAATCTGGCGTAATTCTGACGGAGAGAAAATTTCGATCCTTTGGTTATAATTAAATCCGTTTATTCTTATTTCATTTACCCGGTACGGTAAACTTAATCTCAAATTGATTACCCTTATTGGGATATCTCTTGTGAAATTTTCTTTGTGTTGAAGTCGTGAAACGAATAAACCTAATACACTCGGAGGGAATAAGGTTCCATGTTTTAGGTTAAATTTGTTAATTTGCGCTAGACCTATTATATATAACGATTCAAATTTCTAGGTTTTCGGCACGTGCCGATCATTGATGATTTAAGTTGTTGTTTGTTCACGTGATTACTAATCCAGAAAGCTATTTTTGGGGTGGAATTATTTAAATTATTCGCAACAATTCTATTTATTAGTTCGCTCTTTAATCGCTTCATCCTTTAACCACAAAAGCTTCCTTTAACACCTTTAACAAGAACGCCTCTTAGAAATAGGAACGTGACGCAATCGACTTTCTTTAACGAATCTAAACGTGTAATACATTGGATGTCACAATAAAATGCCGAATGTCTAGGTGGCATGTAAACACAAACAATACAGCCTTCTCGCAGGCAAAAATGTCTCTGGCGTTTCTTTGTTATTTTTTTGTTGTTGTTGTTATGCAGTGGTTGTTGTTTTTTATTTTTGTTTTTTTTTTTTGAGAAAAAAAAAATGATAAGCGGGAAATTCGACTTTGGTCTTTTCGGGGATTTTGGCTTAATTTCTGAAAAAAAAATTGGCAAAGGTGTTTTTTTTTTGACTAGACGGCAATTTTTTTTTGTACTAGACATCAAAAGGATAAAATTATTTTTTTTTTTGAAATGTACCGAGAGTGGTTCCAAATTGTTTGTTTATTCCTTAATAAACACAGTTTAAAAATTGTTTTTTTTTTCTAAATGCTAGAACCTTAATTCTTTTTCTTCGATATATTAAACCTTATTCCTGACATTCTAATTAGCTGTTTATTTTTTTTTTTTCTTTGAAGGTTTCCGAGATTTGTATAAATTTAGTTATATGGCGTGCTCTATTGTTATTCTCGTGTACTGTCAAAAGGTATCTCAATGTGACGAAAACGTAAATAATCGACGGTATGTTTGGAACATTCAAGATGATGATTGATGATGTTTACACCGATTATATCTAAAATCTACTCTTTAATTTTTATTTTTTTTTCGCTCTTCGCTCGAGAGAAAAAAAAAATTTTTTTATCAAGATAAAGTTTTTACACAATTCTCCAACTTGAAAAAAAAAAAAAAAAAAATTCGGGTTTTTTTTTAAAAGTTTATTTGAGGCGTTGTTATCGTTATGTAATTTCCTTAAAGATTTCTTGTACCTTACAACTATTTAATAATTTTTTTTTTTTTTTTTTTTTCGAATTCATTAGAAAACATTCGAAAAAAAAAAAAAAAAAAAAAAAAAAAAAAAAATTAAAAAATTTTTTTTAAAAAAATTGGAAAATTAAAGCTAAAAGAACAATAAAAAATTTTTTTTTTTTTTTTTTTTATTAAATAATTATAAAATATATTTTTTTATTTTATTTTTAAAAAATAATAAAAAAAAAAAAAAAAAAAAAAAAAAAAAAAAAAAAAAAAAAAAGTTCAAAAGTTTTCATTCACAAACTTGGAATATGCAGGGTAATGGCATCATCAAAATATTTATTTACTTTGTATAAATCGATCCGATGCATCCAATTTATTATATCTGCCAATCTTGATAGAAAAAGGTTGATTGCATATTGGAAATTCGGGCAAAAACGTTTCATTTGAAAAAAGAAAAAAAAATAATTACTTCAAAAATAATTTAAGGGAATGCTTGAAAGATTACCGTATTTGTTGGTCGACAGCAATGTTGTCTCTTGGAACTTTTGCCAAGGAATCTTCCGTGAGTTTCTTTCACCTAAACCTATGCGTTACGGGTTAAGCATCGGTTAAAACCACAACCTCAAAGAAATGGATGAAAATGGAAAAATTTTTTTTTTTCACCGTCCTCTTCTCATTTGATGTGAATTAGTTCCCTTTGTTAAAGGTCTCTCAAAATGAATTTTGTAGAACAAATAAATCAGCAATTTCATTAATGCAATAGCACAAAAAAAAAAAAAAAAAAAAAAAAAAATTTTCCTAAACTTGTTAACTTGTCAAACGAATATTCGGTAATCACAAAAGGTTAATATTGTCTTTGAATGAAAAAAAAAATTAAATAATTTTTTGTTTGTACATGAAAAACCTGATAAATCCTGATAGAGGACCCGAGTTCAACCAATTTTTTGAATGCCACATTTCTTGGGGGATTATTTGTTTATTGTAATGAAATTTTAATAGAAAAATTCGTTTTTTGATTAATATGGTTAGGATTTACTCTTTTGAGGTTAGACTTGGATGCATAATCATCACCTTTGAGATCGATTCATTGGTTATCGAACCGCATGCCCTTGCTTAAAAATTTAACAGAAGGCATCTTAATGTTTTTTAAAGAATTTACGAAATTTCGAATGTGACAAATGTTCAGTCATATTTGGACATTATAATGTATGACATTTCAAACCGTTTGTAAACAGTAATTTCACCTTGCGTATTCGGAACCTGGTTCCTTCCGAATTCTAAAAATCTTAAAATCATTACCCGTTAACGGTTGACCTTTTTTTCTTTAAGTAAGGTCACCAACTCTAGG
The DNA here is from genome assembly GCA_910592005.1 of Funneliformis mosseae. Taxonomy (NCBI): domain Eukaryota; kingdom Fungi; phylum Glomeromycota; class Glomeromycetes; order Glomerales; family Glomeraceae; genus Funneliformis; species Funneliformis mosseae. The sequence continues at coordinate 28,315 of CAJVPP010000087.1, read as the reverse complement.
CGAAGAAAGGCTGACTCGGAGAAAGTTACAAAATCAAGACAATGACCCACATTTTGTGCACCGAGCAAATCTTTTTTGGTCAATCCCGGGTAAAAACTGGAAATTCTTTTCTTCTTTTTCCTTAAAAATTTTTTCGACACGCATTAAAAATTCCTCGCGTACGACAAATTTTAAAGACGGCATATAACCTTATCAAGGGAAGTTTCGTATCCGTCTCTTTTATTTTTTTATTATTATTCCCCTACAATTAACAAAAATTCAAAAAAACAAAATAAAAAAATCATTATCAAATGGGAATTTTCAGGGAGCCGTATTCCAAATTCGTTGATGTTTGGATCCCCAAAACGCAATGACACGAAAATCGATACCTAAAATGTCAATTGAGGATTGAAATTGGAAACAAAATTACGAGAAAACAGACTACAAGAAAGGAATCATCAATCCTTAAAGATTATAAACATTCTTATCATTTCTGATCACTTAAATATTTCTTTTTCCTCGTATCACTTGATAATCTATCTTAAAACATGAAGAAAACCGTTTTCTTTATACATTGTACACGTCACACCATCCACTTTGGTTCATTGTTTTATCTTATTTACCTGAAAAATTTGGGCAGTGAAAGAACCCCTTCACAGGAAAAATCAAACCAAAAATTAAACATTGATCGTTACCTTCTATTGGTGAGCACGTATGAACCACCAAATAACCTAAACGAAGATAAACAATAAATTAAAAAGATTAAAATGAGGTACGGTAAACAAATGAATCACTTGATAAATCGAATTCCTGACTCGGAGAAAATTTTTGGTGAGATTACGAACTTTTTAATGACCTGAGACCTGAGACGACACGAGATGCTTTTTGTGACTTGTAACGTTTTATAAAATATATAAGAAACGTTACTTCAAATATAATGTGAACCCGATAACTAGTTTTCGTGGCTAAGCTTGACTTAAATTTTACCAGTAAATGAAAAATTAAATAAGGGACTAAACCCGTAACGTGATGACGCATAACTCAGAGAATTTATATTCGGGGTTTCTAAATAATACTGGTAAAAGTTACGTGTATATATTTGTAAACTTAAAGTATATTGTTTTTTTTTTTTTTGTTCACCCCCCCCCCAACAAATAAATAAATAAACAATAACTGTTCAACATTTTCATTATTAACGTGCTTTTGACAACTGTATGAAATGCATTTCTTTGTTTGAGAATGATCCTATTTAAGGAGTATAATTCGAAAAAAACGAATTCTTAAAGATCGAAAAGGTTTTATTTAAATTGATCCGTTTGTTTATCATCTATTGTTACAAAAAAAAAGAATTAACATATATTGTTGAGTGGGCGTAGCATATAAATAAAAACTTGTTACACGGATTGATCGGCGAATACCTCCCTAGGTGAATAATCATTTGCTAAGTTTGAATCAATTCTTTTCCAACAATTTATCTTTATAAGGCTTTATTTAACGTTTCATATTCAATTCCATCATAATAAAAAAGACATATATGTTACCTGATTTCTAAATTCTCACCACCCCAGCATTTAAATTTGCTTATATAGATTATATCTGAAAATCTGTCAAAAGTAGATCGAGAATCGGGATCGAGAGATCGATAGATGGAGCTAACGCGCGTTCAAATCGTATACATGTACGTATGTATGCAAACATGTATGTGCGAAATAAAGATTTCTCGGAGTTGACAGTTGTATGGGAAAAAATATGATGAAAGGGTTCAATCATATCACGATTAACAGGTTTGTAGGTAAATTCGACTTGCAAAAAAAGACATTCGGCGCCAGTAAACAACCCCTTCAACCTCATGAAAGTTTTACAACAATCATACTATTGTGCGATCATTTTGGACCGAAAACGCAACTTTATCCTGTCTCGAGTCTTGATCAATCCATTTTAGGAGATTATTGAATTTTACGTGATTGACGCCGCTTTCTTTCTTTCAAGTTTTTGACGTTATCCTTTGGTGATTGTTCATGGCGGAAAGGTAACGGGTTTTCCTTTCATCGTCTTGAGGCTTATTCTCTACGAATAAACCATTTCTTTGTTTAAAAATCAATAAAACCCCTTGATTTTACTCTTTTGCATTTACACGTGACTTGAATTCACGGGAATATACCAGCATTTCCCCAGATTTTTATATTTTCCTAATTTATATATCTTTCAATGATATTTAGGTCCTTAAAAATATTTATTGTATAAATAATATTTTTAAATTATATTAAAGCAAATCCAAAATGTATATCGTTCGAATCTTATTTAAAAATAATAAAAAAAAAATTTAAGGGTTTTTGAAATAAAATTCACATGATAAATGAATATAATCGGATTTTCCTCGTGATTAATCAATCGAAAACCGAGAAAAATTTATCGTTTATCTGTGTGAGAACTTTTACTTTCATCTCGACGGATTACGACTTGTACCTTTTAGGCGGGAATTTTATTTTATTTTTTTTTTTTTCTGTGTTTGAAATCGAATGTCCATTGTCCGACATTGCGCAAATCACATGGATTCAACAATTGATGGGGGAGGGTTTTTTTTTTTTTTTTTCTGATGCTCATTTTTTTTCCGTTAATGCTTCTTCTAACATTCTAACGTTTATCCTTTGATCCTTATATTCAAGATGGGAAAATCAGCTAAATCTCATAAACGTTTGGTGAGTCAAACAAGCTAAATCTTGAAGAAGTTATCTTTCAATCAAAACCACATGTTAATATTAATACGCATTTCATGAATCAAATAGACGAGAAAAGAGAGAAAAGTTCAAGCAGAGATTTCTAATAATATCGTGACATCAAAATCGGCATCACAAGATCCATTAAACAGCGCAAAACCATCGGCAACCACAAAGGTTACCAAAATCAAGAGAAAAAAAAAAGTACAAGCCGTTACAACCGACGTTATCGATGATGAGGGAAGAAAGAACGAGAGGGATTACGTTGACGTATTTACGGGAAAGAAATCGTATAAACCTTTGACAGTGCGAGGAAAATAGTCTCCGTGTTTCAGGATAAGTAGATGTCCATAAAAGGAATATTTTCATTTTATCAAAATCACAAACCACTTTTATGAACGTTGGTTGCACACGAGAGAATTCGATAGTTTTTTTTTTTTTTTAAATCGCACTTCAATTTTATTGTATTAATAAAAAAAATTTATAAAGTTGAAACGATACTTTGTCAAAACATTGAATTTGGTTTTTTTATACATTAAAAATAAAAAGAAGTATATAAAGATTATTTATATAATTATATAATTTAAATACGAGATGAAAATTTCATTGTTTGGAACTACTATAAAAAAAAAAAAAGAGAAAATATAATACAAGAAAGGAATGTGGTTTATTTTCCGTGCGCGGAAATGAAAGTAAAAAGCAATTGAAGGAAAAAAAAATATATATTACAGTGGGTTATACAAAAAATAAAAAAAAGATAGGTACAAAGAAAGAATGTGAATGTAAATAAATGAACAGAGAAAAAGTATATAACATATATATAAACGGAATTCATGAGAGGGTGAGATATAATCGGAATTGATGGAGTTTAAATAAAAGGGGTTGTAAATTACAAAATGTCTAAAAAATGTCTTAAATTTTCGCACGTTCACGATAAAATAAAAAAAATAAAAAATAAAATAAAATGAAAATTTTAAAAAAAATAAATTCATAAAAAAACGAGAAGGTACAACATAGTGGTGGTAAGATATCTTAAAAAATTGCTTAGTTGCTTAATTCTCTTTTGCTTAATGTTAGAATTTAGTTTCGGTTTCCGTGTCGTTTTCGTTACGCTATTCGTTTCCACCCGATTGTAATTCGAAAACGAGGAAAAAATATAAAAAAAGTAAGGAATTCATATATCTGATCATAATGTGATATGGTAATTATTTGTGTGATTAATTTAATAAAACATGTTCGATCCATATAATACATAATATACATAAAAACGTGCGAAAAAGAAGATTTTTAATCTCATAGTGGGAAATGGAATTTTTATAAAGGGGTAAGTTTCGTATACTTTTTTCTCATTACCGAAACTTTTTTTTTTTCCTTCAAATATATAGAGTGTAAACAAAAGAATTAGAAAAAGCTTTTCTTCTCGCCAAAGGTTCCTTTGTTGATGGGTTCCAATGCGTGATCATTCGCAGCTTGAGTCCTTGGGCTTGGGATATCGATCGGATTACTGGTGGAGTAATACGAAGTGTAATACTCGTCATCGATCATATCTTCCTTGCACGCACATCCGTGGTTTCGATAAGTGTAAACGTAATCGTCGAATTCTTGATCGAACGTGCTGATGCTTGTAAATGATGATGACACATTTGAGTCGGTGTAAGAGGAAGATACCGACTGGGGAGGAGACAACACCTTGGAATTAAAATCCGAAGCCTTATAAACATTAGAAGTGATCGTGATAGAAAAGTGCAGATTCATCGGGGGGGCTTGTGGCGAGGTTAAATTTGGATTAATTGACTGCGATTTGATTGTGCTTGAAGGATTCTCGGCGATTGCACATTCATTCGAGCAATAAAATTCATTGGAATCAGAGACTCTTTTACCACAGACACACCAATCAATCTCCATTTGTTTGAGGGATAATGAGGTAATTTGAAATATATTGTGTTTTTCTAACTTTTCCTTCTTTTTTTTTTTTCTTTAAGAAAAAAAAAAATAATTATTCAAAAGTAGAAAATTTTACTAAATGTTTGAAAATTTTGTTGAACTCTGTGTTGCAATAAGCTAATTAAGGAGCATAGGGGACAAAGATTAATTAACACAGGATTTGTATTATGTAAAAATGAGAATGTGCTTAATTTTTTTCTTTTTTTTTGAGTAACTTTCAAAAAAAAAAAAAAAAGTATAGATACTACGGAAGGTTGGAAAAGGGTGTTAAGAATGTAATTCGGTAGAAAATAGGTTTGAGAAAAGAAATATTAACAATCTATCTCGAAAGGGGGAAGAAACAAACGTTCGTTATTAATTCCTTGCTTGCAGGTTTTGAACGACTAGCAGGAAAAGGACCACAGATAATAAAATATTATCCGCAAGTTTTTTATTCAAAACTAAAATGTTTGTAATTTATTTTTTTGTTGTTGTCAGGATATGAGAAGAAGAAAAAATTATTTGAGCCCTTTTATATTTAAGCCTATATATAAATAAAATCAAAATTTAAATTAAAAAAAAAAATAAAATTTTTTAATTTATATTATTCAGTATAAATTTAAATTTTCCAATGGATCGCCGAATATTAATAAATAAAAAAAAAAAATTTATTTTATACATTTTATACTGACTTTAAAAAAATTTTATATCATAAAAAAAAAAAAAAAAAAAAGAAAAACTTATTTTTAGAAATTATTTATAGAGGCCTAACCCTTACATAAAAAACTCACCTAAAAAAAAAAACTAAGTTTGATTGATTCTTTATTTTTCTCTTCAAGAGAGAATAATTTACCTAAACCTATAGGATAATCTTTTTTAACTTATTATACTCAATCTCTTTTAGTTTTTAATTCATAATTACTAAAAACGATACGATATCTTATATTAATATATCTAAATAAGGGATACTAAAAAAAATTAAAAACTCGGTAAAAATATATCGAAATTTCAATATGAATATAACACAAACAACCATTATTTCAAATATTGCCTGCTTGGGTTACAGTTACACGATAATGATACCGGATTGAAAACCTTTCTCATTACACGAGACTGGTGTCCATTGAAAATTCTAAAAAGTTTTATGATTTGAAATAGGATGTTTATTTAGCGGAATGCTCGTTATACATGTCTCATGTGAAATATGAAACCCCGAAAAAATGAATTCGTAATCCTTGCCAATCACAATGTATTTTTTTATTTTATCTGAAATCAAGAAACGTAAGCTAAACTTGGATATATCACCATAAATTTAATTTTTTTTTTCTTTTCTAGGAAAGATTTATGATTATCACTAGTTAATTTTTACAGGCAAAAAAAAAAAATGAATCAGGAAAAAAAATTTTTTTTTCTTGAAGGTTTGTTATTGTCTGTCAATCGGTTTAATCTATCACTATATCCATTTTCGTTATATTTTCATCAAAAAAAAAAAAAAAATTCATCAAATAAAATAAAATAAGAAGATAAATGATATTGTTTACCATATCAACTTACGATCAAATAAATTGGTAACAAAGAATAACAAAGAACATCTACTGTATATATGTATATGCTTCTTTTTTTTTTTCCTCTTCGCACAGGCCAAATCATCTTTACGGTTTCAGGAAATAAATCCACATACATTCGAAAATTACCCAAAAAATAAAGAAGATTCTAAAACTAGGAATATTTCCCAAGACGGGATTATACATCTTGGCATTGTTAAACATAAATTACCTCGAAACTTATTATAAAACGCCTAAATTGAAACTTGACCTATAAATTACATATATCCTTATCCGGATAATCTGCGCCATGTAAATCTCTAACGCCCAGGCAAATTCTGAACGAAAAAAAAAAACTAGATTGACGATATCGGAAAAAACCTGAGTGCAAAACGCAAAAAAAAAAAAAAAAAAATTAATTTCCTTTAAAAAGAAAAGATCAATTAAATAACATATAATTCGGTTATAATACTAGACCTAAATTATTTATTTATTATTATTTATAATAATAATATATTTTATTTTTTTTTAAAGATTTAAAAATCAAATGATTTTATTTGACGACATCGATCCGAAGAAAGATATACCAATATGGCTTATTTTTACCCGAATTTTATATCATTTTGGCAAAGATTTTCATTAAATGCATGGATCTTTGATGTACTTGATAAATTATTATTTGGTGCGCAGCCAAAGGACAAAAAAAGACGAAAAAGTTTAGCGGTAGTTAAAAATATTTTCAGCAATGACAATGTTATTTCGTCTTTTTCGTATGATCTTTAAAAATGCATCGCTTCTTTCGTTCGTTCTTGGCGCAATAGATACGTCCCAAAGTTTAATCTGCCGGTAATTTAAACTCAATCTGAGAATTGGATGTGTAACTGGTAGGGTATCTATCTATCTGTCCCATGGATTAAGTCGCTGGCTTACCACCAATATTACCATATTAGATAATAACCGTTCTTGCGAAATTTCGTTATCGGAAAGTGCGCGATACCGGACAGTTTCTCATTATCAAATCTAATTTATAACAATTGATTTAGTACCTTATAAAGAATTCACCCCGAGCATGAGTGATGCGCGCGGGCAAGTTTTGCCGAGTATATATGATATCAATCTATCCATCTACCTTAAAGTAATAAAGAAAGCTATCCCTCACTCGGTCGATTCCAAAATTAGCCTTTAACTGTATTACCAAGAGGTCATTTTATTTTATTTCATAATCTCTTGTTATACAAAAGGATCCAATCCATCAAAAAAAATAATTGAATAAATAAATTAAATTAAAATTTTAAAAGCGAAACGAAAAAGGTTTCGACATTCGAAAGGGTTCGAATTGTTTAAAAATGTTGTATCGTCAGAACGCAGGCAAGGGCCCATTTCGAAAATGTTGCAAAACGGGTAGCTGATTTTTCATTGCATTTGATTGTACTGTACTGTATGTACGGTGCATTAGTGGAGATGTAAACTTATGCATCAATCAATTAATTACATTTGGAGTCCATAAAATAACCCCCCCCCAATATTATTAGACATTGCCCTTATCTTTCTTTAATTTATGCTTGAATAAAACTTAAAAACTTTACTAAATTTTTTTTTTTTTTGAAGCCTTGATTTATCGTTTCACTTAATACGGGTCATGTTTGAATGACTAATACCACTCATACAGTGGCTTGCAGGAAGTGCGTGTTATATATTTATGTCCGATAAAGAGTCACTCGCGTATAGGTCCTAATATGTCCAAATAGGGGGTCCTGATTTACATATCTCGAAAGAAAATAAAAGCAAAAGTGCTTATAAATAACTATTACGTGAGCGGGAAGCGATGTAAATGTATACAGAACCTTCCTTCCTTTTTTCGTTGCCTGGGAAAATAATAACAAAAAAAAAACCTGTTTTACATGGCGTTATTATAAAAGTTTTTTTTCTTTTTTATTTTGTTCATTCTAAAACATTTAAGAAATAAGTGTTCTCGTGAATACGCAGCAAATATTTTTTGATCGGCATCACTACATCATTCGTTGGTTTTGGTTACATAACTTTGTAGAAGTAGGGGATCCAAAGATTTGATTGTAATTGAATAATCGGTACCGAGATTTTTTTTTTTAATACCAATTAGGATAAATAATATGTGGCCCAATACGTAAACAAAATCGTTTTCGGAGGCAAAATGACGAATGTGTTTATTATTCTTATTCTTTTACTATTATTGCCCACATTCTATTATTATCATTATGATTGTTATTGTAAAAAAATAATTTCTTTAGTAATGTGACATCTTCTGTTGATTTTTTTTTGGATACATTAATGTCGGAGGTTGGTAACAGAATTCAACTGATTCGCTTCAGGATTTTTTATTTCTGCACGCCAATATTTTGATACTCACGCCCAAGAAACAATTGATAATATAATTATTTATTCGGCAAATCAAACTAGAGATTTCAAACTGTAAACAACATAATTTCAAAACAAATAATTCAAGTGATTCTTTGTTCCTTTTTAGTGTTTTCAATGTTCTCACAAACAAAACTGTGTAAAATCTGTTGTTGTCCGGTAAATAAATGACACAAGCCAATACTTTTACTCGTTTGAACATTATCAATACATCTTTGTAACTTTGTTTGGAGAAGGAAAAACCTTTTTCCTTAATCTTTGTCACGATTGATTGAAACAGGATATTTTTTTTCTTTTCATGGAAATGCATTATTTTATTACCTTTAATTTAATTTCATTTCATTTTTTTTTTTTTTTCCCGATGTTACGTTTATGCTTAGTTTTTTCTTTCAAAAAGTAAATTTGAATCCCCTTTTTTTTTAATAAAAAAAAAAAAAAAAATCTTAATTCTCTTTCCGTTTAAAAAGGAAGGGGGCATACATACATTTTTATTGATTTCTTTTTTTCGAAATCCGATATCTCGCTAATTATAGAAAAGATTTGCACGTCAAAAAAAAAGGATATCCTTTGCATATATGTTCTCTCTGTTTACATACCATATCAAAAAAAAAAAAATTATCCCATTCGAACTAACTCTAAATAATGTTTATTCTTCACAGCCGAACGGTAAATAAAAAACCTCCGAATTTTTTCTTTCATTTCAAACATACAATACCTACACGTTTTTTAATACGGATATCTTTTGAAATAATAGTTAAGGGTTCAAGTGTAAAATCAATACAATTTTAGCACAATCCACGTAGATCCTTCAATTGTTAACTGTAAGAGAATGAAAAAAAAACAAACAATAAACTTACTATTATCATACTCTTTTACCTATTTATCAGATGAACTGTGTGACGGACCAAAAAAAAATTGCATTCATTGTATAATAAATAAAAAATCGATTTTGAAAAAAATCTCGAATAGGAAAATTTTGTCATATTATTATTATTTTTTTTTTTTTTTTTTTATTATTTTTAGTTCTACGATTGTGAACGATTATGTCAATTACAGAGATAACTTATCTGACGTTCCCTAATGTACAAAGTTAACGTGCAGAGCAGAGCGTTCATTTTCTAAAATCCCAATCAGATCATTCAGATTTAAATTATAATAACTGAATCGGGTATATTAAAAAAAATTGTCCTAAAGAAAGCAATACCTTATCAAGTTGTTTGTTATAATCAAAATAGATAGAAGTAGCACTAATTAGTAACTACCGAGAGATAAGAAAACACCAAAGTACAACCGTAAACACACATAACATTCGATAATTGTTTATTCCAGAATCTTAATTTTATCTCTAGCATGCTCTCAGAATCAATTCATTATCTATTGAGTACATAACACTATTAATGTCGTACTTCGGAAAGAAACTCGGGAACTTTTTAATTTTTATTTTTCGTGAATTGATTGATTAATAATAATAATACATTGCATTGATAAAAGATAAAGGAATTATTTATTTATATACGTACATTTGATAAGATAAAAAAAAAAATAATAAACATTACTTAATCTAATTGAAATTAGATAAAAAAAAAGATCTTTAATTTGGCGAAAAGCCCAACATTAAAAAAGGTAAACCATCCAGGTCATGGATGAACCACCAAAAAATTTTTCCCATTCGTTTCTTTTTAATCATTTTCTAAAGGATTTCAGAAATCTCCTTCCTTAAAGCGTTAGTCAATGACACGATATGTTGATGTTTAATGGGAACGTCCATTTGTTTGACTTAAAAAGGCTACACGAACTTGTTACAATACCCATTGACTAGCCTTTTTTTACTTTTCCCAAGTAATAAAAATTATTTCAAATAAATTCAGGATGCAAAACTAGTAAAAAAAAAACATGAAAGTTAAGGTTGAATTTTGGGCGTTCAAGATTACAAGATTTAAAAAGAGATCTTTCTTATCTATCTATCTAATCTTACGTTTTTTTGTTACGCTTAAGTAAAGCGGTAAACACCGGATTATTTAATTTTTAAATGACGTGATTGTAATTCCGGGTCAATGTCAAATAAGTTCTTGTGCAATCGTTTGATGATTTAGCTTTTACAGATTTTTAATTTTGCTACATTTTGATTTATTAATATTTGGTTTTCAAGTTAAGATTCTTGGTCATAAATTCAAAACATTTCGTTTGATGTTTTTTTAATAGATGTACAGTATGTAAAGAAATTAATCAGTGCATTTTAAATAAATCAAGTTATTGTTTATTCATTAATGCAAGTATTAATTTGTTGATCAAATGAAAATAATGAAATAATGAAAGTGGCATGATTTATAAGAGCTTTTGTCACCACCGACTTTATCATTTATCCCTTTTCAGTTATATTAAGTATTTACATCAACAGCATGCATATATCTCCATTTATCTATTCTTGGATACAATAGGATATTCCTGATTATTACAGATATCCGATGTGGCCCTATCTTGATTAAAGAAACTCATAATTGACTTTTAAAGAAATTTTATGTGCATCAGCTAAAAATAACTAGAAAAATATTTTCTCATGTAGGAATTATACTTTGAGATGATCCAGTCTTTACGGGCACAACATGGAAGTTTATCTCTTATACAATATGTGAGTGAGTCGGATGTATGCTTTAGCGTGAATTACGAAAGCGCGCATCATAATGGATCGGATATCTTTTAAAGGAAAGACATTATTTTAGGTTAAACAAAATTAATAATAACAGGTTTACAATAAACATTGAAATTTAAGTAATCCAAAAGGAATTTCAAACTAATATAAAATGATTAAGAGAAAATTTTGTTGTTCTAATGCGCAAACATGTGGTAAGGATTGATATTCTAATAATTTTATGCAAACTTATTTTATTGCCTTAACTTTGATTGATTTTGGAAAGGAACGTCCCCGAACAATGATGAAGATACCCCGAGCGGCATATGATAAAATATTAATTTAAATTTTAAATCAACTATTTTTTTTTTTTTAACCAGGGTAACAGAAAATGGGAACCTCCACCACATTTTTTTTTTTTTTTATAGGGCTTTGACCTTTGTAACTTATTATTGTATTTTGAAAAAGGAAAAGGGGCGTTTAAAAAAAAGTTTTAGTCCAAAAATTAACAAAGAAAAATCTCTTGATTGTGTAAAAAAAAAAAAAAATTATTTTCTTTTTTATTAAACAATTCGAATCCATAACAATTGAGTAAGCATAAAACTGGGGTACCTGCTTATTAACCGAGTGGCGCACGGAAGCTGATCGATATCTTTTTTTGGTCCTTTCTAAAGAGGAATGTCTTTCTAAATATACATCTGTATGTCAATCCTCATTTATTGACAATAATATTTGTTGTCAATCCTATTTCAGCGCACGGGAAAATGTGGATTATTTCATATGAAGGGTCAAACTCTTTAGATTATATTGACATGTGAAATATTCCAAAAATCAAAATTCCTTTGAAAAATAAAAAAATAAAAAAAAAAAAAATATGAAATGGTTCTTTACCCCACATTCAAAAAAAGAAAAAAAAAAAAAAAAACGAAAAACGAAAATAATTGTTTTGAAAATCCTTGGTTAATTCATATTGGTATTCACGCGCTTTGGAGATGTTTTACGCGCCATAATTTACCAGGGCGGTTGTAATTTAAAGCACGTGTATCTAAGAGATCAATAATCAAAGGGAATAATAATATTTATTCACATGGTAACGATTTGTGACATGAGAATAAGTAAACAATTAATTAATTAATTAAATTAATGGGTTAAACCTATTTGATCGTTTTTTCATGAATTTTTAATTTCAATGTTTACTTACAAATTTATACTATTCTTTATATTCGGTATGGGATCATTTCATATGAACATTTGAATGTTTGTTTTACCAAGAGAAGAAATTTATGAAGTGAGACGTGGATGTAAAAAATTATATTTGAAATTTACTCTTTGGTGCAATCATCTGATCCGTGCGCTACCTTGTTCTCTAATTTTGTTATATATGGAAATAAAAAAAACCCCCCGCATTTTTTTAAACAATTGAACAGCCGTTGTAAAAAAAATTTGTTATATCATTTGAATTTCGGTATCTCTCATTCTCGCACAAACAATAATTTAACTAAAAAAATTGAAATAATAATAATAATGCACGGACTAAATTTAGCCAACAAGAAAAAAAATCAGTTGCCTTAGCGGGTTTATTACAATAAAGTTAAATTAAACTATTTGATAAATGCCTGTTGTTTAATTAAGATTAAATTTTTCCTTTTTAATAAGCACAGCATGCAAAAAAATATCACAACATTTATTAAAAAAAAAAAAAAAGGATATTTGAAATTTTGCGGATGCAATGCAATGCTGCTTTATAAAAAAGGTTTTCTTTGTAAATTACGAGTTTTGTAAGGTGATAAATTAAAAATTCACCAAAACGGTTAATTATTGAAATTATACAATCTAGTTAATCTCCGGTTTTCGATTTACGGTTTAAAGGGAAGGGACGAATTTGTTTAACAAAATGTAACCTTTCCCATCAAAAAGGATGAAAAATTTAAGCTTAAAATGAAAAAGGTCTTGGTGCATGAAGTCCCGACGTAGCATCCGCTATTTTGGAATACAATTGCTCTCTTTAACAAAGAATTACGTAAAGGACCGCTACTTATGCATCAATGGGAATTACTTGGATTCGGCCTAATTTGGAGTACAGGTTAAAAGATCGCTTTATTATAATTTTACTCAGGAAATCAATAAGTTGAAATTATTTCTGCATTTATATTCTCGCGAGATTTTGACATTTTATTAAGTAATATGTGGTTAAATATTGTTTATTTGAGGCCCATGCTTACATTCGTTAATAAACAAACATTTTAATTTTTGCCATCTTTGGAAATACCTTAATAAATTTAGGAAATAAGTCATCCCCTTAATAAATTTTTTATATGAAGTTAAATCATTAATTTGATTTGTTCTGTGTAAACAATACAAAAAAGCAATTTTTTATTACAAAATATATATATACATAAGAAATTGCCGAGATTTCAAACAGTTTTTTTTTTAATCAAGAATAGAAATATTTACAAATTTATTTATTACCTAATTTTACCTAATACTTAGATAAGCTGACAAGGAATGATTTTAACTAAATTTAAATAAATTTGTGGAAAGGAATCGAAGATTGTTTTAATGGAATCACGAGATACAGCTGATGAGCGGTAATGTTAAATGTAGATCTATCATCATGAGCAGTTTAATTAGTATCGAATGATTTTTTTTTAACACGATATATTTTAGGTTTTTTTTTTTAGAAATTAATTAGATTTGATTAGATTAAGATTTAGATAATTATAACTGGCAACCCTTGCATAAATTTTTTTTTTTTTTTGGTATAACAATATATCCATATATATATTATTTTGACGCGAATTTACATGTTGATATTATTAAAGTTACAAACAAACTAATAATATTTCGTAAAAGAATCCTTTTTGACACTAATAATGAATGATTTTTTTGTGATAAAAAAAAAAAAAGAAAATATTTTGACAGGAAGGCAAATATTTGCAATCGTCCTGAAAGAATGCCAAATTCATTTAACCCGATTATATTGTTCGTAGAGGAACTTTATCTATAAATTGCAACAAACAAATAATAAACATACGCGGAACCTTAAAAAAAAAAAAAGAAAAACCGTTATGTCTATAACGAATCTGCTCATTATTATAAAAAAATGCCTTTTTTTGACGTTATTTGACTCGGAAATATATCAGATAAATTCGTGGCTTTTATACAACATTGATCTGTAAATTGACCTTGTATCACTTTGATTCTTTTCCAATGCACAGGCTTAAATTATGGTTGTGTCGCTCATGTCATACAACGAAAGAGAAGGCTTAGAATTAAGAAAGGAAGGGCCCTTGTAATATATTGTGATTATTTTAATGGTGAAACTTCAGGAGAAAAATGTAAATAATGCAGCATAAATATAGCCTGATCCTAACTTTTCTTTCCTATAAGAGTAAATTAACTGCTTACAGTTGGTTAAAAATGTTCATATTTGAAGGGCCGGTTTTGGCCCCTGGAAAAAACATCATACATAATCAATGGATTGTGCTTTCCTTTGTTTCATGCCAAATAGATTATCTCAACTTGTTTCCTAATATTCATGCGGTGTCGCATTTCAAATTCGTGTGGATGACATATCCGAAAGAACCTTACTATTATTAGGTTTGATTTGTGCGCATTTAATTTTTTTTTTTTTTTTCGACACATCATCTCTTTATATGTCCAATGTTGTACGCGACCTTTTTTTTTTAAAAAAAAAAAATTACCACGTTTTGGATACCTAATTTTGTATTATTTATGAGGTCCCGTTCTAGTGAGATTCAACAGAATGAAAACGCCAAATTTAGATTTTTCGAATTTTCCGTCTTTTTTTACAAAAAATGTGTAAATAGGTACACAATCACAAAACAGGTTGTAACTTTCCATACCATTCCAGTATAAGGTCTCGGGCTGTCAAAATTTATAAATAAACAAAGAAAACGTAACAATCATAACAATCGGTAACAATCACGTTTGAAGTGTTTACCCATTGCATTGTTAGCTGTTATCGTAGGCCATCAAAAAGATAATTTTATGATATTGTTATGTAAGATCTTGTGAAAGAAAACGAAAATTCCGATACGTTTACACGGCAAAAAAAGTCATGCGAGAATGTCTCTGGGAAATTTATTATATTTTGTTGAAAAGAAAAAAAAAAAAAAATTTTTTTTTTTTTTTCCGTCAAAAATTTAGGAAAAAAAATTCCTTAAATTTGTAGAACATGTAGAACGTTAATTTCTTTTTAAAACTAGTAAGATTTAAGAATGGGCGCATAATAATAATTTTAAGGTTCATTTTTAAGAGATTTATTTTTATTTCCGTGCTAAAAATTCTAAAAATAAAAATACACAGATCAGCACGTCACGTTTGTAACTTCAACATAATTCTGGCCCAAAAAATGTGGAATATTTAAGTTGGGATAGATAAAGAATTTAAATTTTTTTAAATAAATATTTGATACGAGAATGTGATTGATTGAATTGCATCCTTAAAGTTATAAAGCTAAATGACCCAAAGGATTAATTTATTAGATTAAAATGTAATAATGTCTTAATTTTAATTCTCGGAGCATGATTTTCCTAGCAAACCTTCCCATATACAAAAAAGTTATGCAATCGAAAATTATATTGTGACAACGATCAAAAATCTTGGAAATAATAACTAAATTTTTGAATAAATCAGGTATTTAGCATGATTAGTTTTCTTATCTTCAAGATAAGATGTTACCTATACTAAATTTCTTCTGAAAAATGAAAAAATAAAGTGGAACCAAACGCAAATAAACCTGAGATTTCATAATGAAACTAATGTAATTTACGCGTATAATATAATAGAAAGAAGGAAAATAGAAACAATAAAAATGATAATGCTAACATAAAAATGTAAATTTGGTAAATTTGGTTGTTTATATTGCAAAGTCTCAAAATGTCTTGTATGGATGGATAACCTTTGAAATTCAAAATGTTTCTTCCTTAAAATTAGGGATGTTAAACCGTCCTAAGTTCAAGAGAGATTTTTTCTAATGATAATGTATTAATGGAATATTTTTATTATAGATAAGCGATTAGACTTTTCTATAACTAGAAGTTTCTAAATTTGTTTAAATCTTTTGGATACCGAAATTCATTAACAATAATGATTTTATGCCTCGATCAATTATCGTTATAAAAATGCAATTCACTTATAAGTTATTAACTTCCATTTGATATAATATTAAAAGAACAAAATAAAATTATTTAATTTTTCAAGGTGATGTATGGAAAAATTGCAACATAAGGAAAAAAAATAAAATCTATTAAATACACACTTAAATATATTTTCATTATTACCTTGTTATTTTATTAAGGTATCTTCATTTTTTACCTGCTTTATTAATTTGAACATAAAAACTACAAATTAATAAATAGTATTTTATTTTGGATTTGAAAACACATCTAAAAATCAATTTGATACTACATACAGTATATAGATATAACACTTCCATTTGAGGATAAATTCCGCGATATGAGTCGTATTTCAATAAAGTAAATCATAAGAATTATTATTGTAAGAAACAAAATATTTCTTCATTAACCGGACATTCTTAGGTAGACGAAGAATAATTTGAATAATATCATAAATTTAAATCTAATTTAAATCAACAACCATCATCCTAATTTTTTAATGTTTCAAGACGGATTATATCAGAAATTATTCAAAACATCTTGTATTGATTCAACGATATCTTTACCTTGGACCATTATTAAAATTTTCAAGTATATACTTTTTTTTTCTTTAAAAAAAAAAAAGAATTCAAATAAAGAATTACATTAATCATAATATTTTAATATTGTTAACTATGATATTCTTTTATCTAACATTCGCTTTCGAATTAGGGTAATAATTATTTTGAATTAAAGAATTATTGTCAGTTGTATTTTCCTTTAGTTAAATCTTTTCCAATTGTATTATATTTGTAGTCAAACTTTGAATGCTCAAATTATAAGGTTTTCATGTCACATGACGAATAGATTTTGAGACGGTTTTCAGTTTTACACGCGAATTACATCTATCTGTTCACTTTTTATAACTAGGAATTCTGGACGAAGTTATATATAATTATTGGTGAAATTTAAATATTGAATAGATAATCCGCGATTGTATAATACAACAATTGTAAAAGATTTTCTGAATAAAACTGCAATATGTTATATGTTCGTGTCGTAGTTGGTTTAATTCTTAAAAACCATTTCCAACCAACGATCTATAACTTTTTTGAAAGGGTCAAAGGTTTTACTAAAATGTTTAAATTGATTTTATTGTGCATAAATGATATATTTTAAATAATTAATTTATACATTTTTGGAAATGATCAATCCTTTTTTCATGGACTTTGATCTAAAATTCAGGTCTCGCTCATTTGATGGTAAAAAAAAAAAAAATTTTTTTTCCACGTATAGAATTATATATTACGTGAGATCAATAGATTATGCAGTTCCTTATCTCTTTCATATTTCTTGGCGTTTGAGTGAAAAATTGAAAATTGAAAAAAAAAATAATATATTTATATAAATTTTGTTCTGTTGGAAAAAAAAAAAAAAAAGGGGGGGGAATATAATAATAATAATAAATCTTT
Organism: Funneliformis mosseae; assembly: GCA_910592005.1. Taxonomy (NCBI): domain Eukaryota; kingdom Fungi; phylum Glomeromycota; class Glomeromycetes; order Glomerales; family Glomeraceae; genus Funneliformis; species Funneliformis mosseae. The sequence continues at coordinate 10,537 of CAJVPP010000087.1, read as the reverse complement.
ATTAAAATGAGTGATTTACCGAATAATGAATTCGGGCAATCCGCACAAAATCCCGCCCCAATTAATGTGCCGGAACCACGACCATCCCGTCGTGTCGTGAAGTAAGATAAAATGATCGATTTTTAATTATATTTTAATGAAACGACTTTCTTAGAATTCACATATTTTAAAATAATTTTCAGTTTTCCTCCATATAGAGAGGATAACCTCGGTTCAACTTATGATCCGCCTGTAACGATAGAAAGTCAAGAAGCGCACGGTGAACCAAACGTGGATAATGTAATTGCTATTGATTCAGCATTACAACCAATTGAGGAAGATGATCGTCACACTGAATCATCAACATTCCCAAGAAGAGTAAAAAGGGGTCCACCAACGACCCCCACTTCTCGTAAATTTCATAGATCTCGTAATCAAACCGAACATCCATTTTCATTTACTTATACTCCGTCATATTCTAGCGATAGGGTTCCTTGGAGTGTTTTAAGAAGTTATAATGATAGATATTATAATGATACCTTGCCCGGAACTCCTTCGCCTGCTCGGTTGGATAATAGTTATCAGAGTGGTGTGATTTATGATGATCCTCATTCCATTTCTCCCGGTGAGGAAAGTTTGTTTAGTGTTATAATGGATGATGGTTCAAAACAAAGAAGAAGAATTTCTCTAACTTCCGAACCTTCAAGGTTTGTACCATTTTAAAATTCATCATGATTATATCCACAACATTGTTTATAACCTTTTTTTTTTTTTTTTTTTTTTTGAATTTAGAAATGCAGTTTCTGAACAAACACCGTTACTTCATAAGTGTAATGATTCAGACTCCGACGAATCAAATTATGATCAGAATCAACACCATAAATACGACAATTCATTAAAGGCAAGAGTTAAAGATTGGTTTCACAAAAATACCTTTACACCGAATCAAAAGAACATCATTAAATGCGCGTTAGCGTATTTTATCGCATCGCTGTTTACTTTTATACCAATATTAAATGAATGGTCGGGATTGGTAGAATCAAAAGATTCTCATTTAATAGCATCGGTTGCAGTATTTTATAATCCTGCTAAAACTGTTGGAGGAATTTACGAGGCGGTCATTTTTGCTCTCATTGGTGGATTATATGGATCTTTGGTTGGTATTGGTAGTATGGCTTGTGCTGTTTGGTTTAACGATCAGGGTTATAACACTTTGGGACATATCGTAACCATTGTGTTTTGGTGTGGTGGAAGTATGTTTATTGTGGCCTTTCTAAAAGCCAAACTGAATAAGCCCACCTTTAATAGCGGTATGTTATTCTACGGCTTTGATCAAATATTTTTTTTTTTTTTTTTTCCTAAATAATAATAATTAATGAATTAAAATTTTTTCTTATTATTTCAATGAATTTATAGCATGTTCTCTCGCGAATATTATCATATTTGTAGTTATAACCAAGGAGGGGGCAACTCATTTAGGTGAATTTAGATTAGATAAAATCATTAGTGTGACGAAAATCGTTTTAATCGGAACGTGCATAAGTTTTCTCGTTTCAGTATGTATCTGGCCGGTTAGCGCTAGTAAGAAATTAAAGTAAGTTGTGATTTAACATCTCTCTTGTGATTTAATTGATTGCCTTCGGATTCAATGACCTAAAATTTACAATTCATCCATAATAGGACAGAGATTGGGAATACTTTAGGATCCTTTAACCTCCTTTTAAAACTTCTTACCAAGACCTTCCTCATTGATGATATTCATTACACAGACAAGACTGTTCAATCCGCGATTGCATCGTACAGGAAATCGTTCACATCATTAGAAGCATCGCTTTATCAAGCATCACTTGAGATTCATAATCTTAATATGCGATCTCAACTTGGTCTTTATAAGGAGGTGATCAAGAGTTTACATAGGTTGGCACAACATTTGGGTGGTTTAAGAAGTTGTTGTGGATTACAATGGGAAATTATTAAAGACGAGAAAATTAAAAGTGATGAAAATTCAACGAATCAAATGAACTCGCCTGAAGGTTTAAATAAAACTCAAAGACAAAGTGGACACCTTTCAGATGATGAAGAATTCGGAGATTTGAGTATCTTATTAGATTTCATTCGATTCGTTGGACCTCCAATGAAATCTTTAGTGTTCACGTGTAAACAAACCCTCTCACATTTACAAGATCAATTTATTCAATCACCTTCAGCATTTTCGAAAACAACCCCGACATTACTTCAACAAAATTTAAAATCTGCTTTAAACTTGTTTGAAAAATCACAATCACGATCACTTACAGGTCTTTATCGTAAGGAAAACACGAATAGCAAACCAAACGAAGAAGTTTTTTTAATTTACTTTTTTGTATTCAATTTACAAGAATTTACGAGGGAATTAACGGATTTAATAGACCTGGTTGGTCGTATACAAAATTTGGATGCAAAAGAACAAGGGATAAAAGAAACGAGAAAATGGTGGCAATTTTGGATTTATTTTGGTTGTTTTAAACTCGATGCTTCTAATGATTCGTTACTTGACAAAAAATCTTATGAAAAGGCCAAAGACAAATTTCCAGAAAATACAAATAATTTATTTGACACGATTCAAACTCCGAGACCAAAAACCTTAACACACAAACTTACTATTAAAATTTGGCAATCACTTTCTTGGTTTAGACAATTTGAAGTTAAATACGCTATTAAAGCCGCTGTTAGCACTGCCATCTTGGCAAGTCCCGCGTTTATTGAGGAGACGAGAGACATATACAGAGAATATCGTGGCGAGTGGGCTTGTATTTCTGTGAGCATCTCTTTCGGGCATTTTTTTCCCCCCTTCTTTAGAGATAATTAACTTTACTTGATTTTTATTAGTTGATGGTCGTGATGGCTCCAACGGTAGGGGGAACAAATCTTATAGGAATATACCGTGCAGCTGGAACATTATTTGGATCGTACCTTGCGTGGGTTATTTACACATTATTTCCGGACAATGGGCTTGTGATATCAATTCTTGGATTCTTTATTGCCATGGGATGCTTTCATATGATACTTTATACAAAATATAATCGAATAGGAACTTTCATTCTATTGACTTATAATTTAGTAGCTTTATATAAGTTTAATCTTAAAAATTCCGATAACGAAGATGAAAATCTTGATCTTATTGACATTGCAAGATATCGGGCAATTGCAGTTGCCACGGGTATAATTTGGGGAGTGTTCGTAACAACATATTGGTGGCCATATGAAGCGCGTGTAGAATTACGAAAAGGATTAAGTCAACTATTTGTTAATATGAGCTGGTTGTATAAGAAACTAGTATCCGTTTATTCTGTTATGCCTGAAGTTCAGCCGGCAAATGAAGGTGATGTGACAAGTTCTTCGAAACATTCAACAGTGAGATTAACACCACAAGCATCACATCGACTATCACAATCAACAAAAGAATTTATGGACATGGAATTGATTTTACAAGTATCATTACTTAAACTTACAGATTTATTGGCACAAACACCAAATGAACCACGTATGAAAGGACCATTTCCCATACATACGTATAGTGAAATTTTAACGGGATGTCAAAACATTTTAGACAAATTACTTTCAATGAGAATTGCCGTGACACAAGAAGAGTGGTATAAGTTGGTTCGTCGAGATTTTATTATACCAATGTCAAAAGAAAGGAAGGAATTGGTTGGGAATGTGTTATTATATTTTTATATCCTTGCCGCTGCCTTAAGGTTAAAGACCCCCTTACCACCTTATCTACCACCTGCTGAAAAAGCGAGACGACGATTAGTCAAAAAGATCAGAAATCTTCCTGTCGTTAAACAACGTATTATTGAAGATGAACATTATATCATTTATTATGCATATGCTCTCGTGATGGAAGATATTATCAGGGAATTGGAAAGATTAGGTGTAATTATGCAAGAATTATTTGGTTGTATGGGTGGTGACGAATTTAATACTCTTTTCGCTCCAGACGAAAATAGTATTGATGACGTAAATGAAGAATCTATAACTCATCACGATGATGGTGCTTCTGGTGTTGCACCTTCTACAAATTAAATGTCCATAATGTTGATCTTATTGTAAGTTTGCTTCAAAAAAATGATGTATCAAAAGATGACAACGAAATCCTTGTCAAAATTTGATGTAAAAAAAAAAAACAATTATGTATAAATCATTTCTAAAGTTTTATAAAGTTTTTTTTGACATCAAATTTATATGTTTTTATAATGATGAATTGTTGGGTTCCACTTTTTTACAAACTTAATCATTTTAATCATTTGACTATTTTTAAACACATACAATGTGTATATATATATAAAAGACAAAAATTAATAACTAAAATATTTTCAATTATATATTTTTATATTAATAATTCAGAATTTTAATCATTATTATATTAATTATTCTATATAAAATAAAAGTAAAAGAATAGTATTTTGATAATAAAAATTACCTGCTCATTTATTATGATTTACTTTTATTGAAAAATCAAAAAAAAATTTTAAATTAATTTTATAATTATGAATTATAGTAATTTTATTTTTTAATTATATAATAAAAAATCTAAAATTATTTATAAGCTAAAAAATTTTCATTAATCTTTTAACAAACTTATTAAAATTTCCTTTTATTAATATTAATCATAATAGAATATTATAAAATTTATTATGAAAAATAACTTTAATTATTATAATTTTTATGATTTATTAAAAATTTTATAATGTTGATTAGTAATAAATTATTAAAAAAAACTTTTTAATAAATTTAAAATTTCTTCTAATAAGTTGATAAAAAATATATTAAACTATATATTACTAAAATTAATATTTAATATTTTATTAAAAATTAATACTTTTTAAATTCATAAAGTATTGTCTATTAAATTATTTAAATTGACAATACTATTCCTTCAATTATTTTGTTTACAAACTTACAAGCAATTTATTTATTAATTACAATTATTTTTAATTATTTTAAAATAATTTAAAATATATTAATAAAAAATTAATACTTTTATAATAAATTATGATATTTTCTAAGTAAAAATTTAAAAAAATGTAATTATCTAGTGATTTTTTAAAAATAAATAAATAATAAATTATTATAAAATATATAAAATAAAATAAAATTTGTTTTAACTTCAAATTCACTACAAATTTCTAAATAATTAAAATAATTACTGAAAACTCTTTCTCAATAAAATTTTAGCAAAAAAAATTGTTATTTTATTATTTTATTAACAATTTAAACTTATATATCTTTACTATTTATTAATTTCAAAAATATAAAAATACTACTATTTAATAAGTCTTAATATGATAAATTTCAATAAACTAAGTTTATTTTTTATAATTATTAAATAAAAATTATTTTTTAAAATTGAAAAATTGAAAAATTAATATATATTGATAATTATTTATTTTAAAAGTTTAAAAATACTACTATTAAATATATTATAATATAATAAAACTAAAATTTATATTTTATCTTTTTATAATCATTAGATATTAAATATTTTAAAGAATAATTTTAAATTTATTTATAAATAATTTATTTTTTTTAATTAATTAATAATATTTTTAAATAAATTATCTATTTTACATTTATTAAATTATTATTATTATTATATATACAGTATATATAGATATAGATCAATTAATAATACATTATATAATTATATAAATATATAACTTTAAAATAAAATAATAAAAAATATATTTTTATTATTATATAATAAATAAAAATCAAAAATTTATAAAAATTTATAAATATATTCTTTATTATAAAATAAATAAACAATTTATAATAAACCTTTTATCATTATTTTTAATTACTTATTCTAATTTTAATACTATATTACAAATTATATTAACAATAACTTAAATTTAATCTTTTTTATTATTTCATAAAAATATCTATTATAATTAATTTTTACTTATAACTTCTTAATATAATTAAAATCTAATCCTTAAAATATTATTTAAAAAAAATTTTTAATTTTTTTAATTAATTTTATTTTATTACTAAATTATAAGATTTTATAAGCAAATTTTTTTATTTATTTACTATAAATTTCCTTTTAAATTAGTTTTATAAAAATTAAAATTAAAAAAATTTTTTTTAAATTAATTTTATAATAAATATATATAATATTATAATAACTTTTATTTTAATTATATAATAAATAATTTAAAATTACTTATAAGCTAAAATTTATAATTTTTAAAAAATTTTATTATTTATCTTTGTTAATCTTATTAACATTTACTTTTAATAATATTAATTATAATGGATTATAAAATAATCATAAAGAATAATTTTAATTATTATAATTTTTATAATTTACTAAAATATTTTTATAATTTTTATTAGTAATAAAGTGATCAATTAGTTCATAAATATATGAATAAAGATGATTACTATAATTATTTTCATTAATTATATCATAAAAAAATTTAATTGCACCATAAGTTACAACTTAATTGTGTTATTTTTTTTAATTACAATACCTATCTTTATATATGAATTTTAAAAAAAGTTTTAAAAAATTATTATAATAATAATTTCTTAATTTTAAAATAAAAAACTTCTTAATAAATTTAAATTTTCTAAGAAAATTAATAAAATATATATTAAACTATCTTTTTTATATTATATTATTAAAATTAATATTATATATTTTATTAAAAAATAATACTTGTTTATGTTTGCAGATAAATTTACCTGCTTTACAGTTAAATATAAAAAATTTAATCTTTTTTAAATATTAAATACAGTTAATTTGCTTTATAATAAATTTTTCGTTCAAAATTAGATCTTCATTATATAAAAATTTTTATTAAAATTATAATAAAATATTCAATATAATATAACAAATAATTTTGTATATTATATTATACTAAAATTTTGTATATTAAATAAATAAAAAAATGTCTATCTAAAAATTTTATATTACTTTTATTATTATAATTTTAATTAAAAAATTATTTTATTATACAAAATATTTTTCATTAAAATTTTAAATATTAGAATTTTTTTTTAAATTTTTATATTGTTATAATATTTATTTTATTAACTATATAAAATAAACTAAATTATTAATTAACAAAATATTAAAATTAGTTAATTTTGCAAAATAAAATCTTAATTTTTTCATTTATATTTTAATCATTTTTAATTTATCATATTTTAGATTCAAATTATATTGACATTTTTTTAAATATAAAATAAATTATCATAAAATTTAATAGTTTAATTATAGATAATAACTGATAATAGATATAATTTTTTTAATTCTTTTTCTTGATTATTAAAAAGAATATCTTGTAAAAAATCTTAATAAAGTTATTTTAATAATAACTTTTTATTATTATAATAGATAGAGTTTACGATTTTTGTAAGGTTTACAATATTTATTATATTTATGATATTAGTAATATATTTAGATAAAAATGGTAATCTAATCAAATAATAAACAGCTTTAGTATAAAATTTAATTTACTATTCTAGAAATAATATTTATTATTTATAATCAGTTACTTACTTAATAAAAATAAGATTAAAATTTATATAAAAAATATATACATAAACTTTAAAAACCTTCTATATAAATCAATTAATATTTTTTAGTATTTTTTTTATTGATTAAAGTCAAAAAATCAAATATGTGATAAATTAATCTAAAAACCTAAAATCAATAAATTATTAAAATTAACCTAGCTAATTGGAATATATTAAAAATTAGCTAAAAATTAACTAAAATTCAACCTATTTTATTTTAGCCAATTAGTATATTTATAGCTGATTAGTATATATCAAAAATTGGCTAAAATTTGATCTATATTATTTATAGTCAATTAATATTTGATTGATATCTGATTAATATATATTAAAAATCAGTTAAAATATATCAAAATAAAATAAAATTTGAAGGCAATATATTTTAAAGTTTAGTTTATTTGAAATGATAATATCAATTATTCTAATAAATAGTATTTATATCATTTGTTTAAAATCTTTTCACATTTTAATTAAATGATAATCTAATTATTTGATTAAAACAATTTTTTTATTATTCCAGTTGAATGATGATATAATCATTCAACTAAAAAAAATTTTTTTATCATTTTAATTAAAATATATTTAATTGTTTAACTGAAATAATTTTTTATTATTTTAATTGAATAATAATTAAATCATTTAATTAGAATGATTTTTTATCATTTTATTTAAATAATAATCTAATTATTTAATTAGAATAATTTTTTTATCATTTTAGTTAAAAATACTTAATCATTTAACTAAAGTAATTTTTTATTATTTTAGTTAAATAATACTTAATTGTTTAACTGAAATATTTTTTTTATTATTCCAGTTGAACAATACTTAATTATTCAACTGTAATAATTTTTTTATTATTTTAATTGAATAATCCTTAATTGTTTAACTGAAATAATTTTTTTATCATTTCATTTAATAATACTTAATTATTCAATTAAAATAATTTATTATTTTAGTTAAATGATAATTGAGTTATTTGATTAAAATAATTTTTTATCTTTCAGTTAAATAATATTTTAATTGTTAATTAAAAATAAATTTTTTTATTATTTCAGTTAAATAATAATTAAATTATTTAACTAGGTTAATTTTTTATTATTCTAGTTAAATAATATTTTAATTATTTGACTAGAATAACTTTTTATCTTTTTAGTTAAATGATACTTTAATTGTTCAATTAAATGATTTTTATCATTCTAGATAAATAATAATCTAATTATTCAACTGGAATGATTTGAAATTATCATTCTAACTTATAAAATCATTCAAATAAAATGATTTAAAACTATCATTTTAAATCAATTATAAAACATTGTTTGATTGAAATAACTTAAAATTATCATTTTAATTAAATAATAAATATAAATTATTTAATTAGAATAATTCAAAATTATTGTTCTATCTGAATAATAAGTATAAAATTACTCTATTAAAATGATTTAAAATATATCATTTAATTAAAATAATTATATTATTTTAATTAAATAATAAATGAAAGCATGATTTTATTGATATTATATAATAAATTATTTTGATAAATTATTTCTGATTTACTTTAAATATTATATAGATTTAATATATTATTTAATATACTATTTAAATTTATTTCTGATATATATAAAAATATTTTATAAAATAAGCTTAATTTTTTTACTTTTTAAAAAATAATTTTAACTTAAATTTTATTTTTTTACAATCATTTTCAAATTTTCTTTTTTTTTTATTCTATCAAATGTTGAAAAAAATTTAAGTTGAATTTTATTAATCAAACAGTCAATTTTTTAAATAATAAACTGATTTTTACTTTCTATAATAAAAATAAAACTACAATAATACCTCCAACTATTAAAATTAAATGAAAAAAAAACTAAAATTTAAGTTAAATTTTAATCAACTTTCAAATAATAAACTGATAATAAACTGATTTTTTTATTTTCTATAATAGAAACAAAATTACAAAATTGTCTCTAATTATTAAAATTAGACAAAGAAAAAGCTAAAATTTAAGTTGAATTTCATTAATTAAGCAGTTAACTTTTCAAATAATAAACTGAATTTTTTTACTTATTATAATAGAAAAAAAATAAATTTTAAGTAATTTAGTGAAAAAGAGTAGATTTTTTATTATTATTATTTTATTATTATTTTTTACATTTAGGCATTTTGCAATAAAAAAGGAGGAAACTACCAAAAAAAATTTTTTTTACTTCTTAAATTAAATATTATTTTTTTAGTAAAAAAAATTCAGATTTAATATTAACTCAAAAAATTTTTTTTGGTAATTTCCTTTCTTTCTACTACAAAACGATCATTTTTTAGATAATTTTGAAGGATTTTAGAAAGAAAAATATATTATATTTTTATTATTTTTATTAATATTTTTAATAATGATGATGGTATAATAATAAATATTTAAGATAATTTAAAGGATTTTAGGAGAAATAAATTATATTTTTATTATATTATTATTATTTTATATAATTTTTCCATTTTTTTCTTATATTTTTTAATAGAAAATTAATCAGTAAATTTTAATAATATTTTTGTTATATTTTTGTGAATTTAAATTAGATTTTTATTATTAATAAATTTTAATATTTAATGTTTATTTAACAAATTGATATTAAATTGAAGTTAATTTTAGGCTGATTTATAATTATTTAAGTTCTAAATTAATGCTAAATTGATGCTAAAATAGGCTAATTTTAGCTAATTTATGGTTATTTAAGTTTTAAATTAGAATTGATCAATAATACAGTCAGGGGATATACCAAAAAAGGAAACGGGTTCTAGAATATTTTATTGCAAATTCTTGAAATTTGATTGGCTCATATATTCATTTTATACTTGTATTTTGAAAAATTTTTTTACATTTGTTCAATATAAAAAACTTATAAAACAAATAGAATAAGACGTCTAGTTTCCATAATCACAAATAATCCCACATAGTTAAGTCCATTTTGTTAAAGTAAATGAAATTAAACTG
>CAJVPP010000086.1:0-50351 GCA_910592005.1 Funneliformis mosseae | reverse complement strand
TATCGTTCAACTCGAGTCAACTCGAGTCAACTCGAATCAAGTCGAGTTTAAATCGAGTTGAGTTAAATATTTAACTCGACTCGAATTTGGCTTGACTCGCAAATCATCGAGTCAAAAAAAAATACCAATTCAACTTGATTTGAACTCGACTCGGCTTATCTGACTCGTGAGTTAACTCGACTCGTCTGGAACTCTATGTTTTACTACCTTACAATAGCAAGAATTACAAATGATATCATTAAGATATAACTGGAGACAAAGGGTTTGATAAATATTACTGCCTTTTCAAATTTTTTTATTAGTTTTGACTTATTAGTATATAACACACTTACCATATATTCCTGAAAATAAGCATCCTATGATACGCTTCTTTTATAGTAATTTATTTGTTTGTTACATGAAACTTATTATATTATTTGTCATGTATATACTAATAAATTCATATATATCATGCAATGCTTATTTTCAGAGGAATATGGTATCAATCAATTTAAAACGACCTATTAAGTATTTCTGCTACTAGTAAACCTATAGGATTATGTGAATTAGACACTTTTTTATTACATATTGATGAGAGTAATGATTTAGTAATTTTTTTTACCTGCAGGTGACTTGCTACTAACTTTTATAGTAATACTAAATTTTAATATAAAATCAATATAAAAATTTATAGTAATGCACATGATTGATTTGCAAAATATTAACCATAATTATGAAAAATAGATCATGAGTTGATTCAGTATGATTAAGAATCATTTTTATTAGACAATAGATGTATAATATAATCAATTAAAGTGATCAGCAATTTAGTTAACGTGTTACTTTAAAAAAGTAAAAAAGTATTACATAGTAAAGTCACATAAAAATTTATAACACTTTAACCTAAAACTTTGTAAAAAGATTCAGTAGTATGTTTACTGTTCTGATCATAAAATAGTTTTTTCTGATCTTATTTTAATTTAGACTTTGTTTAATAATAATAATAAGAGGAAAATCACATCAGAATAATGGTCCTTGTGTTATATGTGGATTGCAATATTCCAAATAAACTTTCAGAAAATTAACTGAAAATTTACTAGCTAAAGCAATAAAAAGGTCTGCCACCCAACAACTTACAATTAATCTTAATGACCAATTATGTCAATTTCATTACAATAATTTAGTTGTTTATGATCAAGGAATAACTAAATCAAAAAAAAGAAAAAATACTAATTTATCATATTATCTAAAAGGATTCAAATAAAGAAAAGTCTCATTATCACAAGAAATATATGATGAACTTATAAATCAAGTAAAAGATTTAGAATGTCAATTAAGTAAAATAAAAAAAGCAAAAAAATTGGGTATTTTTTTTTTACTTTTTAAAATTTTAATTAATTTAAATTTTTACTTATTATTATTTATTTGTTTAAGTATCACTAGATTTGAATGAATTTTTAAAGTTTTTTTCTGATAAGATTAGACAAATTACAAATATTTTATATAGATATTTTCATGAAAAAAATTTACCAGTTTGGGATATATCTGAATTTAAAGAACTAATTGAAAGTCATAATATATAAATTAAGAGATTTTTTGACATAATTTTCTAATTCATAAATTTCAAAGGTAAAAATTTATAAATACAACAATTATTGAAGCAAAAAGTTATGTTTCTATATTATTAGATTACAGCAATATGTAATAAGCAAATTAGTAATACCAAAACTACAATTGGATTGTTTTAAATCAATTCAGATGCATCAGTAATTTGTATAAATACATTAGTAAATATAGGCATTTGTTTAACATATTAAACTTTATTTAATAAACTTGAATCTATTACAATTAATCATCAAGTTAGTGTATAAGTGTATATTCAAAAATATATAAGAAATATGTGTCTATTAACTTTTTTAAATAAATGAAAACAAAGTATACAATTTATTTAGCACAATAGACTTATAGTGATAATTATCACAATTTGCATAGCATACGAATCCCTTCTATAACTTCCAAAGATCAAATATCACATATGACTATTATATTATTTAATACTAATAAAGTATTACCAATTTCCTATTATACTAACGATCATTAACCTATACATAATTCAAATGGTATAGATGCATTTATTATTAAAACAGAACTTTAGAATATTTATTTTATTTTTTTAGTCAAAAGTTATAATTTGATAAAACTTAATTAGAGTAAGCATTATGAAGAAGAATTAATAGAATCACTAACTATACATTTGTATGATGCAAATTTATGAAAAAGGTATAGATGAAAATTCAATTAAACAAAACTTGTTGATTTACTAGAATTATTCTTAAAAAATACTAAAAATTATACTTAAGCAATTAAATCGTTTATTAAGTATGTAATAATTGTGTAATTTAATCAATAATAATTATAATTACTTATAATTATTATTTCTAAGATTATCTAAAATAAAAATCTATTTAAAACAATACACTATTCTAATTTCAGCTGATTTTCTTAGCCAATTGTTCATTAGAAGAGCAATTATTAATCTTTTAGAATTTGATAATAATACACTATTAAATAATAATATTACATATTTAATTCTTTTTTTTGACCTATTGCATCTCTCACTCAACAGTTGTAAATCATTATTTCTTACATTTTAGTTATTTTTTAACTAACTATATCTAACAATATTTAATGTCAAAAAAAACTTGCTACTAAGCCAAAACTATAGCATATTAATTTACTAATATTAGTATTCCGTATAGATTTAGATTGATTTGAATCCAATCTGAATCTAATGAATCAGATTCAGATCTAATTCAGATTCAAATTCAAATCAGATCTGATCCTCAGATTCAGATTTAGATTTGAATCTGATCTGTCAGATTCAGATTGGATTCAGATCTGATCTGTTAGATCTGAATTTAACTTTTTTAAAGCTAAAAAGTTCCTTTTCAATGAAAAGAAATGAATTTTCAGATCTCTTTTAGAGCTGAAAAGTTCCTTTCATTGAAAAGAAACGAATTTTCAGAATTCTTTTAGAGCTGAATAGTTCCTTTCATTGAAAAGGAACACCATTTTGGAACTCTTTTAGAGCTATAAAAGTTCCTTTCAATGAAAAGGAACAACTTTTTAGAACTCTTTAGAGCTAAAAAGGTTCCTTTCAATAAAAGAAATGACTTTTTGAAACTCTTTTAAAACTAAAAAAGTTCCTTTCAATGAAAAGGAACAAATTTTCAGACTTCTTTTAAGCCAAAAATTTGTTTCCTTTCATTGAAAAGAAACGAATTTTTAGAATTCTTTTAGAACTGAAAAGTTTTTTTCATTGAAAAGAAATGACTTTTCAGAATTCTTTTAGAGCCTAAAAGGTTACTTTCAATGAAAAGAAATGACTTTCAGAACTCTTTTAGAGCTGAAAAGGTTCCTATTATTAAAAAGAAACATTTTTAGATCTCTTTTAGAACTAAAATTCATTTTTTTAATAATACTTTCAGATTCAGATCAGATTAGATTTGGATTTAAACTGATCTGTCAGATCCAGATTTGAGATTTGATCCGTAAAATTCAAATCAGATCTGGATTTTAACAGATCTGTCAGATTCAGATCAGATTTAGATCCTAAAAATAAAAATTGGATCAGATCAGATTTGGATAAAATCCAATCTGATCTGATTTTGCGAAATACTAACTAATGTACTTGACAAATTCAGAATGGAAACTCATAAAAGAAATCATAATAGCCAAATTCAGCAATACAAAAATTATTGGCTATAGAGTATTTTATGATTTACTTGATAACCTTATTCCTTTAATGTTAAATGTATATACAGTCTTTTTTGAAATAACTAATTTGAAGAGTATGTTTATATAGCATTTTGTTTATGGTGTATAATAAGAAGATTCTAAAGATACAATTATGATAAATCTTTCTTGCATTTTTATTTGATATATATTATTAGAAATCAATAAATCATCCCATCATTAGAATCTTAAAAAATAATTTAAACATATTTGATAAATATATTGTAAAGAATTTTCAGTCTTTTGTGAAGACACATCATAGCAAAAGTCTCTTTAAGTAAATCTTTTAGGCATGATGCACTTTTCATTGATAACTTTCAAAATGAAAATCTATTAACTACATTATTTGTATCTAAATGAGATTACTTATACAAAAAAAGAATTTAGATGAAATGATTAAGAGAATAGCTATTTTTTATTAAATTTTTTTGAAGAGATTTGAAAAAATAATGGTAAGGTAGAGAAAAAGATAGAAGGGAAGAAAACTAAAAAACTCAATTATTATTTTTCATCTATTCTTACAAGTTTTTTTTTTAGTACTTTACATTTAGATATTATTCACCTATATCTCTAAATATGATAAAGTTCTGTGATAAAAATTTTTACAAAATTCAACAAATGAAAAAGGTGAAGTTTTGATATGTGATCATGCATATCATAAAGAATATTTTCAGATGTTAGATTTAAAATGTGAACATTTTTATAAATACTTGAACAAGTTTATTGATGAACTAATAAAGTCATATAATCAAAGATTAAATTTAAGAGAAACTCAACTAGAATTAAATGACAATGAGAAAATGAATGAAGATAATTGTGACTTTGAGAAAATTAATAATTATAAACTAAAAGTAGAAACTGATTCTGAATTATAAAGAAGAATTTCAGGTATGTTAATGTATTGTATTAAAATTCTTTAAAAATTCTAATGATTTATACTTTTAGATTTTTCATAAATTTGCACTGAGTATTAGAAAATATTACTAAAATTTTGCTAAGTATATAATATTTTAATAAAAAATAAAGTTTTTGAATAATTTTTTACTCTTAATTTGTTAAAATTTAATTGGCTAATAAATAATAATCATCATATATAATAAAGTCAATAGATAGATTTTTAACTATATTAATCGATTCATAAGTTAATTATCTGAAAAGAATATAGATCATCTTTATTTCAATGGGAGATGGAACTGATCTAATTTATTACATAGATAATAGATCACAATTTTATAACATGATTAAAAAAAATAAAGCTTAGATATTTATTAATTTCAAAAACAAATATTTTAAAACATTTTATAAAAAACACAAAAGTTGAAATTAAATATTATTTAGTAGTTGTTTTATAATAATTGCTTAGTCAAATCTCATTACAAATAATTCTGAAAATTTTGTTTGTATTCTAAAAATTTGTTAATATAATAATATTATAGTAGCTAAAGAGTTTAATATATTTACTATTTATTAAATTACATTTTGCTATATATCTTGAACTTGGTGAAATTTTTATATCCAGTTCTAAAACAGAAATAATAACTTATAATCATTAAGTTTTGTAAGTATTAATATACCTATTTTTATTAAAACTAAAAGCGTTATTTGATTATTTATAATGCTTTCAGTTGCAGTTCACTATTCTCAAGAAAATGTCTATAATGTATTTTTAGAATAATTTTTTTAGTATTTAAAAGTGATACTTTATAACTTTTGGTATTTTTTTTTTTACATTTAACTATTATTAATAGATATTAAAAAAAGGTTTAGTAAAAAAGAATTAGATTCAAAAATAACTTTATTTTCTATATATTTATTATTTCAGTTCAGTATATAAGATATTATTCTATTATTATAAAAATCATGAATTAAAATATATTAAGAATATATTTTTTATTTATGAAAGAGTTTAATAATTTTTATTTTTACTAAATATTTGTCTGATATCAATTAAAATAAAAAAAATAATTATTAAATTTTTTAATTAAAATTATAAGATCAAATAGCAAATATTTCTTTTAAAATTAAAATTTAGACTGACAAAATAATTTAATATTTTTTTTAATTATATAATTTATATAAAAAGTTAGATTATAAATAAGATATTAATATTTTGCTGATTTAAAAGCAGAATTATTATTATTATATAGTAGTTTCATAAACTATTATTAAGTTTAGAATATAAGTATAATAAAAGAGATCATCAGTATTGACTCAAATTTTAAGTAAATAAATAACACATATCAGATTATCTTTGCTTATAATAGTAGAAAGAAAATAAAGAATAACTTTTATCAATTATAAGTTTAAATAAGTAAATTATTATAAATATAAACTTTAAATATGATTAGAAAATAGAAACTATTTTAAGTCTATAGTGAAATTTTTATTTAAAATCAATAAATATAAATAAATTAATTTTAATTTTTATTATTTGTTTTTATTTTTTTATTTATTAATCATATTATACATATAGCATAATAAATGAAAATATTTATATAATTATAAAATTTTCACATTATTTTCTAAAAGTATAATATCTTACATTTTGTTTTGAATGATAAAAAAGTAGAATATCATAGTTTCTTATTCATATTCTTATTACTATTTAATTAAATGAAGTTTTTAAATAAATTTTAAAGAAGTAAAATAATTTTATTTAAATATGATTATAATGAAATTTTCTTAATGACTTATTATTAATAAAAAATATAATCAACCAGATCTTATTAAGTAAAATTTTTCAGAAAATAATATTATAGTCTATTTAAAAAGTTTTTCTAATTTTTTTGATAGTAATTAAAGAAATTCTAGTTATATTTCTATTATACATTATAATCAAATTCAATCATTACATTAATAATTTACATATATTTTAATAGGCATTTATCAATATAATTCTCAAAATTTGTGTTATTCTTGTATTATTCTATTATATACCTATATAACTTCTTTTTAATTATAATACTTAAATGAGGTAATAAAAATGATATATTTAATTATTTGATTTTAGAATAATAGTTATCAATATTATAAAAGAAAATAATATTATTTATTCGCTATTGAACTAATTAATTTTTTGAAATTAAGACATCAATTTGTATTACTTGTTTAAGTTATCACAAAGTATCTATAATATATTATCATATATTTAATTTAACTTAAATTTTTTGATACATTAACGCTTATTTTTAAAAAATTGCTAAGTTTGCAAAATACCTATATGATTTGATTACTAAAAAATCAGGTTCTAGGAATTTTTTAACAAAATTGAGATTTTTATTGCATTTTAGTTTTTGATGTTAGATTAAAATGTATTAAGTTCTTAATTTTAGTCAAAAATTTTTTAGAATCTGATTTTCTTAGAAATCCTTTCATATACCAGTAATTTAAAAAAAATTTAATTATTCAAAGAATTTACAGTCTATATTGTTTTTATATTTACTATATTTAAGAGATCCATTATTTTTGATTATCTGAAGTAAACTTTTTTATTAATATCTGAGATTAATAATTAGATATATTAATAGTATTAAAGGAAAAATAATTCAGATTATTTTAAAAATAAGTTATTAGATATATTATTTAGTTAAATTAATTCAACTAATATTAAATATATTAATTATTATCTAAAATCTTTATTGCAATAATTTTGAAAATAATCAGCATTCAGAGTAGTAGAGTATTTAATTTTAGTTGCTTCTTTCATTAAAGTATTAATAGGAATTTTAAGATATTTTTTCAACTTTATTATTTTGCATAAGTTAATAAGTTCTCTATCTAAAAGTTTTATGATCATATTTATAATATATTTGTTAAATTTATATTATTTTTTAGATTAATGCTTATTTTGTTAAAGTGGATTAATATGTAAAGAAAGAAAGTTTTTTATTTTATATAAATAGCAGTATAATTTAATATTGGTTAATTAAATATTAAAAATGTCAAATAAAAAATTTATTTTATTACATCTTTAGAGATGATACTTATTTAGAAATATTTTTAAATAAGATAAATATAGATGCCTGTCGAAACCTCCTCAAAATAATTTTGTCATACCCTTTTCTATGTTTTTAATATAATTTTGACAGTTTTGGCTTTTGTCATATCGAATGAATTTTGTCGTATCTCTTATTATGATTTTAATATAGTTTCATCTAAGTTTCGATTGTTATTAAGAGGTTTCGTCCCTCATCTATAAAGATAAAAAATTATAACTATTGCTAAAAGTAGTAATATGAAAAAAATATCCTTTATATTTCAATTTTTAGCAAGAGATTTGCTCTGATTATTTGAAATAGACTTATTTATTATAATCTTAATAATATGATAGAGTTTGATATGCTTACTTTTGATAGAGATTTATTTATTAAAAATTAAAACGTTAAAAATATTTAGTAATATTAATAATAAAAAGAATATAAAACTTAGCTTAATTCTAAATTTAGAATTAAGAAAAGTGCATGATAATTCTAAAATTTTGTATAAAACTGATTTTAATTTTAATAAAATATTGATTTAATATTCTTATTATTTTTTAAAATAAATCTCAATTTATTTGTAATCTTTAATGAATAATTAAAAATTTTAGTTGGTTATTCCAAATATTTTTATTTTTATTTATTAAAAAGATATTAAAATAAATTTTATATAATCAAAAGTAATTTATTAATTTTAATAATTGATATTATTGAAGACTTACATTACATTTATTAGAGAAATTTATTTAAATTACCTGGTAAATTATCTGCATTAAAAACTTAAGATATTTATATTATTAATTTAATTTGTTCACTACTACTATCTATCTTAAATTATATAATATCTTTTTTTAATCTTTTAATTTTATAATATTTATTTAATCCAGTTATTAAGTAAATTTCATTTGATCAAGTATCTACAAAATTCTTATATGACTAATTATAATTTGCTTACTCATAGTCTAATTTATTTAACTTGATATATCTATTTAGATTATAAATTTTTATATATTAATTTGACTTTATTTTTGGATTTTAAAAAGTAAAGATAATGCTAAATAATGATAATAAATGATTTGAAATAATTATATTTCATATTAGATATATCAATTCTAATACAGATTTTATTATATAAAGATGCTTATTTTAATAATATGAAGATTTGTCAGAAATGAATCAATTACTTGAATATGATCAAAAATGAGTAAAATATTAAAGTTGTAAAAAGAAAATTACTTTTTTTAAAAAGAACTCACAAACATTTATAATATCTGAGAGTTTTCAAAATAGATATTATATTGATATTTTAATTATATTCTGATTTAGAATATTTAAAATATACATTTTAATTATTAATATATTAGACAAATTAATTCTAAACTTTAGATAAATTGTAACATATTATTAATAATTTATACTAGGCTTTGCTAAGTATGATTACTAATTTCTATATATATATATATATAGTTCTATCAAGTAATATATAAAAAATATCTACTGTATTTTATTTATATTTTTGCACTTGTAAACTTTTTCTCTTTTATATTCTATATATTTTCATAATAGAATATATTTTTGAAGTATATGCTTCATTTTGTATAATTATTTTATATCAGTCTTATTGATTATGTGTTTTAGCTGTTGTCAGAATGAGTAATATGACTATATTAACATACTTTGCATAGTTTTTGAATTGATCTTTCTTATTTTTATTATATTTGAAATATTGAATTTAAGTATAATAATAATATCATAATTTTTTGTAAGATAATTCATAGTTTTCTTATATAATTTATTTTTAAGATTCTTGATCCTTTTAAAAATTCTTGAAATTACTTTATTAATTCTCTAAACCTTTTTTTTTTTTTCTTTTAAAACTTAAGCTCTTAAGCTTATTTCTTACTGAACTTAGTTTGTATACATACAAGTAAAAATTTTATTAACATCTGTAAATCATTCTTATCAAATTTTGTAATTTCTTTTGTAAGTAAGTAAATCACAAATAAAATTTGAACTTCTAGATTAATAGTCACAAATTTCTCATATATTTTTTTAAATTTTTTGTTTTTTATGTATCTACAATAAAATTTATTTATTAATTTTTCTAAAGTATATAAATTTGCAATCATTATTAATTTTTTTTAATAACTAATTATTATTTTTTTCTTAGTCTTGAAATGCAAAGCTTTCAGATCTTTTGATCTTTCTATGAGATCATATAGTTTCTTTTTTAGTTTTTTCATAAAATCAGAATCTTTAAATAGATATAATATTTAAATTTATTTTAATATTTTTTTTGAAAAATTTTATGCATATATAGTGATGATATACTTTAAGTCTTTTTTGATTTTGAAATTTAACCTGATTTTGTTATCTTATAAATTTTAATAGTTTTATTTACAGTTTTATTAATTAAGTTATTTAGTATATTATCATAGACTTTTTTATTTTTTAATTTTAAATATGTGATCCTTTTCATAAATTTTATTTTTAGAAAATTTATCATCTTCTTACATTTAATCACATTTTTATCTACATGCACAATCAAAAACTGTATACTCTGCAGATAGTTAATGATTATATTATAGGTCAATCTCATTAGTTTCATCTATCATTTCATTATACATTTTTGTGTAAAATTCAGATATGATTTCACTTTTAACATCTATTCACATTTTATCCTTTTTTTTTTTTTGTTTTTTCTCACTATTAATACTTTCTTTTTTTTTATTTGGCTGCTCTACTTTCTTGCAATCTGCAGATAAAGATGATGTTGATAGTAAGAATATCTTTAAATAGCTCATATTTGTTAGTTGTTGAATTGTTAAAGAGAATCACAAGTTTTGTAAAATAGAATGAGAACATGTCTTGAGCAATTCATATGCAAATCTTCATAATTGATCATGGTGAGTAACTACAATCTTTTTGGTAAGATCTTTCCATAATTTTTCCAGTAGGATTTGCAGTCCTTTGTGTTTGAAGTTGATTCCTAACCTGATATCTCATAGGTTGAAAATCAGGAGCTGAGGAATTGTTTCTGCTATTCAAGGTCTTCTTTTTGCTTGACACTAGAGACCTGAGTGTAGAGGAGCCTTTTTTAGTGGTGGTGATGATGGTATTATTGGCATTTTGGGAAGGCAAATTTGGAGGAATAGAAGATATATTGTAAAGGTGAGTACCAGAAGGACTTTATAGCAGTGATTTTTCCTTGCTTTAGCTAGTGACAAAAAATAAATAAAAGTAATAATTTTTTTTGTTTTCTTTCCTTTTTTTACTTTTCCTTTATATTTTATTTTCGTTCTACATGTGAACGTTTTGAAGCCTTCAACAAGTTTTGAAGTTTATGGTTCGAAAGCTATCATGGATACAGTCACAAAGACTGAAAATTCTCCTTTTGATTTCATTAAACCACACGTTTCTTTATTATAGTACTTACTGTACACGAGCAACAATTTTGTCGTTCCAGTTTCATTTATTGAACAAGCAAAGAAAAGAAAGGAGGGATTAGTTTAAAGTTTACGATTTTGAATCTTTTTTATGGGCCTTTTAAATTGACTTTTTCTCTTATTTTTTATAACATAAAATAATATACCGTTTGAATAGACTCTACATTGATAAATTGATACTCGTTAATTTTAAATAGAAACTCCGCCAATCATGTTAACAAGGCAAGTATAATTTGACAATTGCAAAATTGATAGAAGGCGCTTTTCCTCCTGCATGTGCCATTTGGAAAAAAACTTATGCGCAATGAGACAACAATGGATAATGGAAACTGTAATGGACACAATGGAAATGTCCTTTGTTTGTGAATGGATATGTTTATTGCCAACACTGGAATTATAATAACCGATCAAAGAAAGAAAATCCTCTTTATTGCGAAGTGACCCAACTTGAAAGATAAAACTTGAGATAAAGAAGAATGATAAATTAAAAGTGCAGAAAAATATATAATTGATCGCGAGAAAGTAAAATTAAAAAATTTTTTAAGAAAAGAAAATTACACATACCACGTTCATCCGAACCGATCTGCAAAGCCTAGGATATGTGTTACAATCCATCCGGATTGTCTGATCCTTGGATACCTGAATGTAATATGACGATGAATCGAAAATAAACATGAAATGCACCATCTAATGTGGCCCAAAAATATGGATTAGAACAATGCCCTAAGCAGTTTATAGTTTATAGAATTTAAATATTATTTTTAGCCAGTTCACGATTTTTTTTTTGACTAAACGAAACATGATAATTTTTAACTAATAATAGTTATTTATACACTACACTTTATTGGTGTAATATATATTTAATTATATTAATTTATTATTTTAATCTTATCATGACAAATTTATAAATATAAGGTTTAGAGCTCATTAGACCAATTAGACCAATAGTCAAAGATCGGTCTATATTTAAAATACTTGGACACCCGATCTTTTTGCCAAAGATCGGAGTCTAAGGGAAAAAAAAACTTTATAATGTAAAACAAAAAATTTATTGGCAAATCAGATTATCGTTAATTAGATTAGGTAATCATTTTTAACTTGAATTTTTTCTCGCGTAACATTCCCCATTTAGATAATGGGTTCATTGCAAAATTAAAAATTATTTAAATCGGAATTTCAACGAATTTTATTTTCTAAAAAGCAATATAATCATATATACTTTTTTTTTTTTTTTTTTCCTTGGTGAAAGTCATAACGGGAATGCTACCTTCAATAACCTCAAAGTATATTAATATTCTATTTTTGAGCTTGCTTTTTTTAATTTACTTCTCAATTTCTGTAACTGGCAGCAAAAATGAAATACAGGTAGAACTTTTTTATCTCTACATTATTGAATGAACCTTTTTGGATTTATTTTTGACATTATCATCTTTATTATTATTGATAGTCAAGGGCTGATGACATATGCACCACTACAGAATATCAGAACAAATATCAAAACTACATAGAAACATTACGTGAAAAGGTCAAAGTTGAACTTGTTGAGCTTGAAAGACGAGAACAAATAAAGTTAGAACTATCGCGTGTTGATGCGCTTAAAAATTTAACTTTTGGATTATTAGATATCTTTGATAAAATAATCGATGAACATGATATTGATGATGATTCATTATCCCAACCGAATTTTCAAAAAATTATTTTGAAATTAATTTCAGCATTTCATCATACTGCATTAAAGATGAATGATACGGCATTTCTGGAACAAATATGGAACCAATATCAAAAACACAATAAAAATGATACTGTTGGTTTATTTCATAAAGTTCATGGTGCCAAAGAAAATATGGCGACTGAAATAGTTGACAACGTACTTCACGGAGTTAGTGATTCCGCGGATAGATTAGAAGAAAATATGCATAGGCATAATTTTGGTGGAAATTCCAACTTGCGCGGATCTCTTGAAACTGTCATTAAATTGGAAGAAGATGATTATATGGGTGATAATAAACATGATCAACTTGATTTGGATAATGAAGAGGAACCTCGTCGTCGAGGTCACGTTAAAGTAATAACAATTGTGGATGCGGACAACAATGAATATGTTCTAACGAGACCCAATGATTTGACTATGTTTTATGAAGGTGAGAATGAAAAAAGAGAAATTTGTAATGTTTAATTATACTAATATTTAATTATTTAACTTTTTTTTTTTTTATAAATAGATGCTCGATTGGTTCAAGATTTAATTTTTTTAATAGTTGCAGCATTTATATTTGGTTGGGCTTTTAATAGTTTTGGATTACCAGGTGAATGATAATTAATAATCATTATTATTATGATGATGATTATAATTATTACTAACTATCTATTTATTAATTAGCATTTTTGGGATATATAATTGCTGGGGCAATACTTGGACCTGCTGGATATAATGTGATTCAGGAACTTATTCAAACAGAAACACTTTCACAATTTGGTGTTGTATTTATTGTATTCATGTTGGGATTAGAATTTTCATTCGAAAAGCTAAGATCTATTTGGAGATTTGCCCTCGGAAGTGCTTCATTGATATTCACAGCAACCCTTAGTTTTTTTATCTTGGCAGGATTCATTGTTGGTGCGAGTGTTAATGAATCGATTTTCATAGGGGCATGCGTATCTCTTTCGAGCACAGCCGTTGTTGAACGGTTACAATGTTCAGAGTTAAAACCACTTTACGGCTTGCTTGTCATGCAAGATGTGTTATTTGGTGTTTTATTGGTAAAAAAATTAAACAATTATTTTATAAGTTTTGTCCATTTTTTTTGATATCTATATATATATATATATATATTTATTTATTTATATCTTTATATAGGCAGCATTGCCAGCACTTTCAAAATCAGGAATTGATGTTGTTTTGGCCATAGGACGCTTAATTTTATCGTTAATCGTTTTCACAACTTTTAGTCTCGCTATTGCAAATATACCAATTGGATGGCTTCTAAAAGTTGTGAAAGGTTCCGAGAATCATGAACTTTTTCTCTTGGGATCAATTTCAATGTGTTTATTAATGTCACAAGTATCATTAATGTTGGGACTTGGAGTGGAAATTGGATGTTTTGTAGCAGGAGTTCTTATTCATAATCGTAAATCAATATTTGAATCATCAAAAAGCGTAGTTATACCTGTTCGAGATATTTTTTCGTGTTTATTTTTTGCATGCATAGGATTACATGTATATCCGAGCTTTTTGATAAACGAGGGACCGTTGCTCTTCACATTAACAGCAGGGGCGGTAGGATTTAAATTCATAACAAGTACAATATCATTAACACTTCTTGGACATAGTTTGCAAAAAGCAAGCACGATGGCAATTGGATTATCACAAATTAGTGAATTTGCTTTTGTATTAGGGAGTAAAGCAAAAGGGTTTGGTATTATATCACGAGAAGTTTATTATTTATTATTAACAACTACTTCTTTAACATTGATGGTTACTCCTATTTTATGGAATCTCTTATTTAGAAATAGAAAGGTGGTTTCTAGCGTCGAGGGTGGATTAAATGTTAGAAATGTTGGTAATGATTATACAATACCTATTTCTACAAATAATATCGAAAAAAAGGAATAATATAATGATGATGATAATAATAATAATAATATTAATAATAATAATATAAAATATACATATTTATGTATATTATATATTGGATCAAAAACATTTATAATTAATTATATCTAGACTTCTTAATAATTACAATGTAAATGTATTTTTAAATTATTGTTAACTTTAAGCGAGAGCAAACCTTTGTGCTGCTCTATCAAATAGACTGGTTTTAAGATCAAGATCTTGTAAGAATGCGTGATTCGGTGACGTTTCTTTTAATTGACTAATCGAATTTAAAAAAGTTCATTAATTTGTGAAAAAAAAAAAAAAAAAATTAAGTTCCAAGTTTTTAATTTCGTTAAAACTTACTTGATATAACGATTAACTACTTCTGCAGGTTTATTTAATAAATTAGAAACTACAATAAGGTTTACAAGAGTATTTGGATCATCGTTACTCTATAGACAATTTTTTTAAAAAGAAACTGTTAGATAAAAAAAAAAAACTTTTAAACATTGTTCTTTTATAATACTCACTTTATTCAAAGCTTCAAGCAATAAAGATTCAGCTTCAACATATTTTCCAAGATGAATATTACAAACGGCTTGGCCATTTAATATTTTTACAGTATTAGAAGAAGGAGACTGAGCAATTTCTTCATAAATATAATAAGCTTCTTGATATTTATCTCCTCCCTGAGATAATAATAATAAAATAAAATAAAAAACCTAACCTTTTGAAGAACACAAATCACACGCGTCTCGAATCTCAAACACCTACCGTTTTTAAACCGACCCAAGCTTCAATGAGCTGAGCCAACATCGCATCTTCGGCCCAAGTTTTGGTAGAGGCCAGTTCTCTTTTTGCAAGATCTAATCTATCCAATTTTAAATAAATTTGAATAATCAAAGCAACACTATTTTTATAATCATTTTTGTATTTTTTTTTTTTTAAATAAAAAAATTTTTAACATCATCAATTCTCAAAAAAGATGTTTGACAAAATCAAAATTTATAATTACCATTCTAAATTCTTATTATGCCTAACAAGAATTTTTAATGCTTCTTCATATAATCCTTCATGATAAAAAATGGATCCAGCAATAATTTGTACGGTAGGATTAATCAAATTGGTAGGATCACTTAATACTACGTCACGAAGTTCTTTTAACGCTTCTTCTTTCTTACTTTCTCCACCACTACCATTATTTATTCCAACGCTACCAACAGAAGGTTTTGCTTGCAAGTAAATTGCCAATATTTTAACCACTTGTAAATCTATTTCATCGGAACTTTTGATTTCGGATATAACCAAATTATACTTTTGTTGTGCTACATACGCTCTATATAAGTATATTTTACGTTCCAAATTTGCTGCTTCTGACACTTTAGCTCGTGAATTCGCTTCATTTATTACTTGTTGAAAGGATCCTAAAAAAACAAATATGGTTGGGCGTAATGTTTAGTAATAACCTTTTTGACAACCAGTATTTTTGATTAAAAGTAGAATTGTTTTTAACCTGTATAAAAAAGATTTCGTAAAGCGAATAATTCGTCCATGATTTGAAAGAAAAATTTACCGAATGAAATTTTTTTTTTTTTTTGAAATTTGAGTCGATACGTGATTGATCCTTTTCGTTACACTTGTGCTCCGGACTTAACAATGGTTTCCTAGTCCGCCGCTCAATAATTGGGTCGATTGCACAAAAATCTCGAAACTTTTTTTAGATAAGATCGCTCCGGACTTTATACTTATAACCAATTCAGGAAGTTTGGAACTAAAATCCTCAACTGCAATTGTAATCAACAAAAAATCTTAATTCTGGCCTAAAGATTCGGATTAACCTTAGCATTCCTTACTTTATTCCATCCCGAAATAAATAAAATCAAAGTTTTTTTTAAAATTGAGAATTTGCAAAATGTTGATTGGTACAATTCAATAAAACAAGTTTTAATATTATGGGGCCCATCAGAACTTACAATTAACATAAACTTTTCCGTCTTTGAATTATTGATCGATTCTCTACTATTTTCGTAAAGTTATACAACATACTCGTATTTGACACGTGATTAACTGCTGATCAATTTTTTTTTGAAAATTTATTGCACGTGGTTGATGTTCCGTTACACAGACGTTTGAAATAAAAAACCCCCCCACTTCGTCTCGTATAACAAATACAAAATCCACTTTTTAAAATGGAAGTTGACTCTACAATTAAAGACTGCAGCAGCTCAACGCAATCTTTCGCAAGTGCACCAGGTAACCTTACCGTATAAATCTTCAATTTGCAGCTTCACATTTTTTAAACTCTTTTTTTTTTTTAAAAAAAAAGGTGATAAACCCACGCGTCTATTAGATTATCTTGGTTACTCCTTAAAAAAGACGGTTTTAGGAAATCACATTTATAAATTATATGCCATTTCAACTTCACCTGCAAGGAAACCACTCTTCAAATCACAAGATAGTGGGAGTTATGAACGTAGAATGTTGTTATTATTATCAGAAAAGAGGAAAGGTTTGCCCCAAGAAGAAGTACTTATGACAGGTTTAGAGGTACACGAGTATTATATGATCAAAGAAGAAACATTAAATATATATATTTCAAAGGTTGACACTACGGGATGTACACCTTCTACTACAAACATCAAAAATGGTAGTGCGACAAAACAGTTAATTTCATCATATATTCATTATCATCTGGAAGAGAGCATGCAACCAAGAAATAAACGCGTTAATATCCACATATTCGCTAGGTCTCAACCGCAATATTTATTCACTAAATCATCAGACAATCCAAATAAACATGTGTTAAATGATGTGGATTTATTAAAGTGGTGGAAAAAGGTTCTAGAACAAACACTTTCAACCACAAACAATAGTTTGCAAGGCATAAAAAAATGGTATTATGTTCCTGGAAATATATCCGAATCAATAGTAAAATCAATTAATAGGGACGGTAAAGATTGGATTTACGGATATCCTTACGATAATGAGAGTAATGCTAACGATGTTATACCAAAATTTGACGATGATGCAAAAGCCAGATGGTTAAATCATTTAGACAATAATGATGAAGATGAGGTTGATAATACCACGGTTAAAGAATTTTGGGAGGTGATTAGTATTGGTAGCGAATTTTCTTGTGGAAAAGTTGCGGGATTTTTTTGGGTTAAAATTGAATGTTTGGTGGGAAAGGATTTAAAAGATGAAGGATATGAGTCTCTTTTATTAAAGAATTTAAAGACAAATGTTGGTGGTATTGTGTTTGATGAACAAGAATTTACAGATATTTTACAAAATTTCTTTGATTTAGATTTTTATAACGAAGAAATTGCTTTGAAAGCAAGTAAACAATGGTGTAAAATATTTAATGATTCGTGTACTCAAAAAGGAATTAATGACGGTGTTTTAGAATTCGTGGTTGGACGACCACAAAACGAACCCGAAGAAATGTCAACCCAAGGAGGAGTTATCGCCAAAAGAAAATCTGCGGGGATTGATGATTCTTTGGATAAGGTTAACGTGTTGTCAGCCTCTCTTATTAAACGAGTTAAAAAATGAGAAAAATTACAATAAAAACTTTGACAAAAATTATCTCGCGACGTATCCCAAAAAGGTTAGTCATCCATTCAGATCATTTCCAGTCTATAATGCTGGCAGAAATGATCAGCATCGGGCCAAATCTGCCCAGAGTAGTTTTTTACGTCCCGAATTTAAATTCGGAAATTGTTTTTTTTTGTCAATAATACGGTGAAACGTGAAAATGATACAATTGCCCCTTGTTTTTCACACCTTAATATTTAAGATATAATGACACGTTCTTTTTATTAAATGAATGTGATTGATAAATTTTATTGTAAAACAAATTAATCCTCACTCGTTTACTCGTTTAGTTTTCTAATAGAGATAAAAAATAACAAATTTTATCCCTTAAATAACACATTATACTATGATCTTCAAGGAGTGCGCTAATCATTTCTCTAACACCTTTATTTCCACTTAAAGTTCCGATATTTTAAATACCAAATTATACATTAAAAAATTATTGTATTTTTTTTGCACGTGGTTACGTAATAACCTATTAGTCAAATGACTGATGTGAATTATCTGTATTAGGATCACAATTTTTATTTTATTTAAACAAAAAAAAAAAAATTATATTTTCTTTTCGCAAATTTTCTCGCACCTTTTATTTTTTTTTTTTTCCTTTCTTTGGTTACCTCCTTTAGTTGCATTAAGTCCTTGGAAAAATAAAGGGAATTGTCTTTTTTTTAACTATGCCAACGATAACAAAAAAACTTTCAAATTCATCGAATTTACCCATCGAATGTTGGCAAGAGATATTGAAACATGTACCGGTTGAAGATGTGAAAACGTTATGGTCATGCCTAATGGTGAATAGATCAATGTGTAAAATCGTTACCCCAATATTATGGAGTAATCCTTTTCATCACCTGCAAAAAGGTTCAAGACGTAAACAACCTTCACGAAGAAAGAAAGACGAAGAGATTAAATTGAAAGTTGATCAAAAGAATTTAATTAACGTGTACATTTCTTGCATGGAGAAAACTTCGATTAAAATCCTTCATGATCATGAAATTCGGATCAAAAGGAAATCGCACCTGGCCCTCACAACATTTGACTACCCAAGCTTCTTGCGTGAACTGCGATATGATATTATATGTGAATCTAGCTCATCTTGGCTTTGGCCAGAACAACTATTACAACTAGAAGGTATGACGGAATTAGGCATCCTTGAACGGATAAGGGAGTATCGAAAATTACTTCTCACGAGAGAACTTTGTAAAATGTTTATAAAGAAAAGTCCTTTAATAACAACCCTCACGTTATCATATTACGTACCATTTTCCGATAAATCTTTTAAGCCTCCAGAGGATTACTTTTTGATTAATAAATTTCCCGGAGCGAATATTTCTTTAAAGAATCTAAAGAGATTTAAATGTAGCCTATTGATCGATCAATGGAAGGAGATTTCCAAGGATTTAACAAGGATTTGTGGAAAGAATGGAGGTTTAGAATCCTTGGAATTAAAATGTATTGGGGAACCAAGTGTGGAATGGGTTGATGATAAAAGCTTTATTAACGTCTGTGAGTTAATAAAGCAACAAAAATCACTTCAACACGTTAAATTGAATTGTTGCGGAAAATATTGTAACATGGCCAAAGTTGTTTCGACATTATCAACGCACACGGATCATATCAAATCATTAGAATTTATTCATTTAAAATTTAATTCTCATTCTCATGGGATTTCAACAACATTTACCAATTGTTCCGATTCACCACTTCATTTTATTTCAGAATGTAAAGGATTAAACTCGTTAATATTTAAGGATTGTGATGAATTGGATTATAAAGTTTTCGCGGCGAAAAATGTCCCATGGTTTGATCATTTAACTAAATTGGTTTTTGAAGATACGAGCATCTCACCATTTGACATTTCAAGGATTATTTCTTCGTGTCACAAACTACATGAATTATCTTGTGATTTGGGTGAAGATTTCGGTTACCTACCGGAGTTTGCATTAAATTTGCCTTTATCGTTAAAACATCTTAGTATAGATGCGATCGAAATTGATGTAGAGATTTTACAAAGTTTTTTGGAAAATATTAAGGCCTCATTGGAAAGTCTCAAATTTCCAGCGTGGATATGCAGGAGCTTTACTGATCAACATCTATACATCATTTGCGACGAATTAAAGAATTCTCTTAAAAGGTTAGATTTAGATTTAATGGCGCCGGAAAATCAACAGCATGGCGTTTCTCTTGAAGCCATTCAATACGCGAGACGAAAGATTACGTCGGTTAATATTGAATGCTACTTTAGTTATGATTCGTGGTGAGATTTTTTATCAGCCGTAATACAAGATAATGAGATATTACTCTTTTTGGATTTTTGTTTGTGCAGGGAAACATCAAATAAAGGAATTTTGATAAACACAAAAACGCATCGTAACGTAATTATTATCGGCGTTTTTTTTTTTCTTGTTATTTAGAAATTTTCTTGATCGAAATTTGACCTAAATTAGATTTCTTTTTTTTTTTTTGTATTACTCAATGTCATTAATTTGTATACATTTATTGCTTAAAAGTTTTATCTCGTTTCAGGATACGTTGTTCACAAAAGATACAAATTGAACGATTAAAGAAACTGTTTTTGTTTTACCATGCTTATGAAAAGAAAGTTATTTATGTTACGAGATTAATAATGGTACGTATTTTATTATGTTGTTCTAATTTCTAAGAGGAGGAGCGCAAATTACACGCGATTTACATGATAACGCGTAATGCTTGCATAAGGGAAACGGACAAAAGTTTCTCGTTAAAAACCCCGTTAATAATATGAAATTAACAATTTAATAAATATGGCACCGTCAATAGCAACGCACCGTCTTAATAATTTATTATTATGTTATACGATGCATGTCTATTGACGAAGCCCAAATGATATTACCATTTCCTTATATATGATAGCATTTAGATAAAAATTTACTTTAAACAGTAAACACAATTGATTCTTAATTGACGCGGGACGTATTACGAAATAAAGAAAAGGATTTTCCGCGACAATCAATGAGCGATTAAAAAGGCAAACTTCGGAGATTTTTTGAGCTGTAGATCCATGACTGAAATGAAATTGGGTAATCTCCGGACGATTCTTCAATCGGACGGTAATTGTAAAATTCGGAGATTTGTTTTGGTGTTGGCAGGTTGGCGAGTTTTGTGTAAGATGGATTGATTTATTATGTCCAGAAATCTTACCTATCCGGCTCGAGGATCGGTGGTAAGAGATGCCGACTATTTATTGTCCTGCCTCCAATCGCTTAGTGAGAAAGTAAGGGTAACATGAACCAAATATCAATAATAATATTTATAATAATTATTAATCATGCATCGGCAAAATGCGAGGTATACGCAGCAACAATTCGTCAAATTCGTCACGTGAAAAATACAGCATGATGTGTTTAATGTAACACCAAATTATTAATGTTCTCATCTTGGCTGACCTGGCCAAATCAATTTATTTATAATTCAAGCACGTGTCAAAGTTTAATTTTGGTGGGAAATTGCAAAGCGCGAAAGTGAACAAACTCTAGACGAGAGAAGTTCCAAGCAATTACGCGCAGATCATAATCGAACTATCATATCATCATGACGATAAGTGTTATTATGGTTTTAATGTCTTGCATGAGTAAACGTTTTATAAAAAAGCGTCAAGTGATTACTTTAAAAGTTAAACTTTACTTGACACCGAATATATGGGACCTTGGCAATAGAAAAAGGAGGAAAATAACAAATGAGTTTATGCTAAATCTGATCTAACAATCATATTTTGCATATAAAAGGTAAATTGATTTTTTCATGCAGTTTCCCCCTTTTCTTGCATACACCCTTAAAATACACTATAATGCGTGTCATTATTTGAATCGATTAGAAGGAGCATGTGTAACCCTTTATCTTTATCGTTGACCTGTCGGATTTTAGAATCCTACTGATAGCTTAAAAGGCTTGACGTGTAAATCGGGACATCAACTTTAATTTAACTTTCGAGTTTATACATTCGGCATTTGTGATAAGGTTGAACATTCGATCACTCGCCTATTTATTTAATTTTTATTTCCCTTTTTTTTTAAAAAAAAGAAACGAACATCGCCGATTCGACCGATGACTTAAAATGTTGTATCGTAACGATTATTGATCCAAGAGTGTGGTGAAACCGATGACGTTCATTCAGCATGAATGAGCACAACTCTGAGATCGAGGAGTTTCTAAAAGTCGAATGACTTTCAGCGCAAAAAAAAAAATGTACGGGATTGATTCGTGTTTGGCAACCAAATAAAATCCGTGAAATGGTATTCCTTTCGATACGTTATTCACTTTTCGCATGAAGAAATCCCGGACTTTTAGTAAAAAATATTTACCGGAAATGGAATTGCATTAAAAGTATTTGAAGCAAAAAAAGATTTTTATGATTTTTTTTTCTATTTATATATATTGCGTTATTTGTTTACTTTTATTTATTTTATTAAAAGAGCAAATTTATTTTTAAGATTCATGTGTGGGAGAAAAATTACATCATGTCCTTCATGAGAGATTTATTCTGTGTTTCAAACTTTGGAATAATTTAAATTCATTATAAATATGATGAGATCAAATCCAGAAAAAAGGTCAAAAAAAAAATAAAAAATAAAAAAAAAAAATATTATGTCTCAAGAAATTCCATTAAACATTTCATTTTTATAAGATCACCTTCCCTCGAAGAAATTTATATATATATACCGTATATATTCTTTATTTATGCCAAATGATTAATCATTTATGTATGCATTATGAAAAACGAAAAATTCATAAATCTTTTCAAAATATCGTTACCTGTTCAGTTGTTAAATTAAATTGTTTCATTTATCGATTCCTATATATTAAACCGTTAAAATATCGAAATAGAAATATATATATATATATGTATATTTAATATACCAACACATTGCACTTAAAAAGTTCTTTCGTTCTCGCTCGTCCGATCGATTTTTATCTAGATACGTTATGTTAAAAAGCTTTACGCGTCAGCTTTTCATCAACGAGAATTTACTCTATAAATCCCGATTTCGCATCAAAAAAGTACCAACGCGTTAAAAGAATTTTTGAAAAATTCTTACGTTTTGGGCTTTCATTTACACCTTTTTTTTTCATAAAGAAATTCTTTGATTATTATTATTATTATTATTTTGTTTTAAAAAAAATTTTTTTTATTTATTTATTTATTTATTTTTTTAAAATAATAATAATAATAATAATAATAATAGTCAATTCTTTTTATTAAAAAGGATGACCATATATCTAACATATTACGTATATATCAAAGATAATTGGTCACTCAATTTTACATCATTATTTATTACACTCATTATTTATCATCTTAATAACATTTTCTTTTCATAATTGTTATAGCAATACAAATTATCCCCACACATTATTAAACCATTTTGTCATGTAATTACCATTTTCCTCCTCACATTTGTCATAATAATTAACCAATTAACATTAACTTCGCACATCAATTTATATATACATTGGTTATAATAGTAATTAGGTAGACGAACACTTTCATTTGGTCGGTCATGTAAAGTAATTAGGGCCGGTAATATCGACATCAAATTGTTTTTTTTTTTCACATTCTTTTTAACAGTAGATAATTCGAAAATTCTTTCTTTATTATATTTATAACAAGAAACTAAAAAGTACTGTTTTAGGATTAATCACTTTTCAAGAAATGTTCAATGAGGAATTTTTTTGTGAAAACTTTTTTGTAAACAATTTTTTATTGCTTTCCGATATGGTACGATCAAAAAAATTCTATCGTATATAAATTGAAATATTGAAAATTGAAAAAAATAGAGTTGTAGTGTCGATCAAAATAAGTTGTTTTCGAACGGTTGAAAAATAAAAAATTTTTTTTTTGAATACGGTACTATCAAAAAATTCACGAGAATTGAATTTTCTAATCGATTTCATTTTGAATGAATTTTTTTTCTTTTTTGTGGTTGTTGTTGATTTTCTTTTTTTTTTCTTAAATAATCGAAAAAAAAATAATAATAAATCTAATACATCGTAATCGAAAATAAAAAAAAAAATAAAAAAATATAATATATATATATATATATATATATATCGATTTATACGTTATACGGCCGAGAATGCATTATTTTAAATTTTTACGAAATTTCGGATTCGGTGAAAATATTTTAAATATTATAAAATATTTTATCAGCTGTGAAGCTTAATCGTCATGTTTTTTTTTTTTTCCTTATAGATAACTGATGATACGATATGATTGAGCCTAATTCGACCTATATCAAGCAAAAATAAAAGGAATTGTTAATAAAACAAAGTAAAAATAAAATAGTAATAATAATAATAATAATTATAATAATTTATTTATACAAATATAAATATGTAATAAATAAATAAATATATATATTCATACCACATTAAAAACTTTTAAGAATAAAACAAAAGGAATGTGAAGGAAGAAGTGGTAGAAGAGGGTCATCACTTCACTAAGAAGTGATGAGGAATTAGAAAGGGTATTCTGGCCTTTTTATATATAAATTTTTTGTGTAGATTATTTATCTAAAGCCATTAAAAATGCCTTTTTGCCAATTAAACCTAAAACTTTATCTCCCTCCCCTAACAAACGAGTTTTAATAATAAAGGTAATATATTTGGGGTATTTTAAATTATTAATGTATTATTTGATAGGATAAAAAAGAAAAAAAAAAAAAAAACATACATATAATATATTCGCAATGTAATGATACTATTGTAAAAAAAAAAAAAATTTAAATTAACTTGTATGATCGGAAAACTTATAATAAGAAATACATTTGAGATTGTTAGGGATTTACAATTTTTTGATATTCATTACATTCAAAGAATTACAGATTCGGAGATCAATTTCATTTAACAAATCTCAATAATAAAAAGGATCATTTACCTTTATCATATCACACCACAAGAGTACCATTTATGGTCTCATTTAACCAGATTTAGAATGAATGTCACTGTAACTATAACCTGGTTCTCGAGAAAATTTTTATGTCTTAGGTTCATCTAAACCAAAAAAAATGAACTTTATTATAAATGATGACATAGATAAGAAAATGTTTAACCTAGAACAAATAAATTAAGACTGTTTTAATATTTATGATTGAACACACTTTTTTTGAAGAATCCCTTATTATCTTGTGTTTCAATGTTTGTATAATTTTCAACTTTTCATCCTTTTTTTTTTTTTTTTTTTTTTTTTTGAAAAAGTCATGTATCTCCACGTGATAATTGGTTTTATTGTTATATAACATGGGATGATCTAAAACCGCATGCATTTTACACCTATTACAATCATCATCAAATAATTTTGCTACATTTCTTCCACAGATCATATCAATGGATAAGTGTGTTACATTGAACCAATTTTTTTCGTTTAAGATAAATAAATTCGGTTCATGATTCTGTTTTGAGTGAATTATTTTCTTTGTTATCCTAATCCTTTGTTGTGGGTTTTTAATTCAATCATATTTATTATTCTTATTCTTAATTTTTTTTGATTGTGTTATTGTATAAATTTGTGTATATTTTTCCCTAAACAACAATTATTTTATATAAAATTTGAAACATATATGTATATATATGATATTACAGTACCTGTATCATGCATGCAATCCAAAATTATTGAATGAAATTTAGTCGTGTAAAATTGACAAAATTTTTTCTCATTAACGTTGATCTTTTAAACTCAACGTGATCTTGTTGTGCAACTATGATTATCAAAAAAAAATATATATATTATATATATTTTGTTTGTTGTAAAATATAAACAAGGGATTGATTTAACGATTCAGCTTGGGATATATTGAAAAGAAAATCCACACTTTCATTGTTTTCGATTCATGATAATAAGCATTGGCGTTTTTTTCAAACCAAAAAGGAAAAGGGGACAATAAAAAATCATCCCCCGAAAATAAATTTAGATAATTAAATGATAAAATGATGGAATCATTTAATTGGATCCATTATGAAGAACTTTCCATTATTAGGGGTTTCTTTACCAATTACTTTTTTTGTTGATTAAGAAGAATGTATGAAAATAGTCTTAATCATCGTATTACATATTCAGATTATATAAATATTCACCTATATTGTTTGCCGATCAATCGGAAAATTACGTTAATTACATTAAATTAGTTTATTATCAATATTCAAAAGAACATAAAAAAAAAAACACACGTACTAAACCTACATTACATTCATTTCTAATGCAATGATTTCATCGACTCTAATTTGTCGCAAGTATAACAAAGTAAAGGTTGACTAATATGGATTTAGCGATGTAATAATACAAAAAATACGTCATCCACCCTGCTTTTGTAATGCCATTTTGGTAAATATCCTTTAAACTTAAAAGGATTTATTTATTTATTTATTTTTTTTTTTTTCCTTATCTTGCTTGGCAACCAATCGTGAAAGATAAAAAAACTTTGAAATCATAAAAATGCACCAAATTACATCAAATTTTTTTTTTTCTGTTGTCGTACATCCTAAGAAAAATCTTCGGGTATTCCAATTTAGCTGCGCGTCTTTCTAAAGCTATCAAAGGTCACTAAACCAAATAAAAAATTCATCGTACGGAAGTTGGTTTTGTTTATTTGTTTGAGCATGATACAACAACCTAAACAATACAGCTATTATCTTTTCTTTTTTTTTTTTGATTGAAATCATTTAAACATTATTTCTTTGTACCATATAATAATGAACTTTAATCATTTGAATTTATCCTGAAAAAGTAATATCAATAGACTTTTTTTTTCATACATTAGACCTTTTTAAAGGTGAGAATATTTCTAATTCAATTGTATTTACGTTTATTGTGTAAATGATTTTACGCGTTTTTGTTGATTATTTAATATTTTTTTATTTATGGGGTTCTTTACTTCTTTCTTTTACAAAAAAAATTATGGATAAATTGTTTCCGAACCCATGTACAAGTTTGTTTTAAGATTTATCAAATGATCTATTCTAATATTTATCAATATTTATCAATTTGAATTATTAATTATCTTTTGAATTTTATGCTTGTGTTAAGTTTAGTAGTACTATATTTACAAAGAGAGCAACAACCAATCTGATGGGTTTCATTTTTTTTCTTTTTAGAAAAATTAAATAATAAGATACAAAAGGAAATACAATACTAAAAAAGTTCAGTAAAAAAAAAAATGAATAAACTTGTGTAAATAAATAAATAATTAATATATATAAATTTATATTTATATATATTTATTGTTGTTTGGTAATGGTTTTAGTTTTTTCCTTTTTATCTTTTATAAATGTCTCATTTTTGATTCAATCCTTGTGCTTTTAGGATTTATGACAACATATTTGGAAGGTGATTATTATTATTATTTTTTTTTGTCATGATATTATGGTTTCGTACAATTTTTTTTATCCCTTGTTCCAATGGCTTGTCTAAGCCATATCGAGATGTTTTGTTGTACACACTAATCCGGGGACAGGGCC
Source organism: Funneliformis mosseae (assembly GCA_910592005.1). Classification (NCBI taxonomy): domain Eukaryota; kingdom Fungi; phylum Glomeromycota; class Glomeromycetes; order Glomerales; family Glomeraceae; genus Funneliformis; species Funneliformis mosseae. Next base: position 22,473 of record CAJVPP010000086.1, on the reverse strand, counting down.
GATGAATGTGGAAACAAAACGATTTTAAATTACTATATATATATATGTATATATATGTACATGATGATAAGAAATTCAAGGGGATTTTATCTATTTTATTTTTTTTTTTCTTTTTCTTTTTTTATTGAAAACGTTTCAAGCCTTGAAAATGAATGGATCTAATGAAAAAAAGAAACCAAGGAGGTAATTTCATTATTTATGTTTGTCGAAAAAGAGAGAAATTATTTATTTTAAATTCTTAAACGTGAATGATTTCAATCAATTACTAAAATTGTTTAACCTAGACTAGCATGTCGATCCGAGATTCTAGGCTAACTCAATAGCTTGGTGTCATTCGTGATAAATCTCTTATCAAAGAAACTAAACTTGGCCTGAAATCACGTAATTTGAAAAAGAAGAAGCAAAAGGATCCGAAATCATGTAAACGGTTAAAGGGACTAAAGAGCGACTCATTCAACATCAATCTCAATCATATGACCATAAGTGGACTCATTGAAATCTTGCCTCTTTCATTAAAAAGAGAACAAAAATGAACTCCCGTGCTCGGGCATGAACGTAAGCGTTAGTTGGGGTGGGTTGTGTCAAAATATAAAGATAGATTATTAATATTAATGTTTTTAACTTTCTTTCAAATGTAAGGGTCTTATCATTTCATTTATTTTGACGGATCGAAGTTAATCTGTAAATTACACGCACATGTTTATTTTTAAAACAAACAAAAAAAAAAAAAATTAAATGAAATGGGCTAATTAGAGAAAGAAACTTAATTAAGTAACATCTTGGGTTCGACAAATTTTTCATCCTTGATTTTACTTCGATTTATGATAAGGAGTACTTATGGTTTCAAAATTGACGAAATGTTTATTTGGTATTGGATGGGGGATATGCAACATGAATTCACCAGTGAGACTATTTTGGGAGTAGGTCAAAAAGAAAAATTCAATAAAGAATCTTATTTAGGGTTATAACAGGCCAATTGGTTTATTTCCGTCACTAGGATAATTAAGGGTTCATTTTTCACCTTAACTAATGAAAATTGAGCTTGGGAATCCAATACCGTACAACATCTTTCCTATTTAATGAGTACATAATTGGTAATGTATGTCTTCCTTTGGACAATCTCTTAAAAAGAAAAATTTTTTTTCATGATTATCACACTCTTTTGATTGTAAAAAAAATTTTTTTTTGTGGGGTTCTAAACTTCTAAACAACCTTTATTTGTACTTTGATTATTTCAAATTCTTTTTATAACCTCTTTCATAAATAGAAGAGAAAAAATGAAAAATGAAAAAGAAAAAAGAAAAAAGAGAGTGAGAAAGGGTTCATTGACGTTTCATAGATCATTTTAATCGAAGGCACCATATTCAAAAAAAAAAAAAATTTGTTTTATGATCTGATCTAGAAAGGAGGAAACAAAACAAAAAAAACTAGATTATCACGTACATGGTCATTGTTTGTTGTATAAACTATATAACATAATAAATTATCGTATAAAGTTTGATAAGAAGAACGAAGCACGTGGTAGGACGCGCGACACAAGTGTTGGGAACACGTGGTAACACGATATTAAAAAATCAATATAACCACAACATCAAAGTAAAGTAAATAAACCTATGAATAAAACCAAACCTTCAATTCTTTAAATCATCTACCTTTTCCCTGTGAAGAAAGGACGAACATGGAATAAGGTTTTGACATTGCGAACCACGTCAACCACATCAGAGGCTGGATGGGTTACCATGCTCGCGAAGCTTGAGAATTATGAAAGCGGTCCTTTGAATTTCTCCTTCTGTAGGGAACTTTTTTTTTTTTTCCTATTCAAATGAAGATGCTAAACCCGTAGCATTGACTCTTTTTATCCTTGCGAAAAAACATGACTGGACGTTTGTGTGTGCACGAACACTTCAAATGAAAAAGATATACAAAAGCACCGTGCGCAATCTTTGATAAATTACGTTCTTGCTTGAAACCTTGGATTGCTTAACTTGTTTATGAAAATCTTTCCAAATAATTATCTGACTGAATATCAATTAAAACAATCCGGATGGGGTTAACAAACAAACAAACTAGGGTTTTTTGGAATTTCTCGGTGCTAAACAAACGAAGCTCTGGAAAGATTCGAAAAAAAGAGTTCATCATATTACTGCAATTTTTTTAGGTTTACGTTAGGTTAGGGTTAGGGTTAGGGTTAGGTTACAAGGGGTAGGGTTATGTTGAAATTTTCCCATGATGGAAAACACATCCCAAATTTGTTCCATCATTGTTTTTCCATAATAAATTTCAATTGGGGTGGACCCTATTTTATCATTTCCCCAGCTTTTTTTTTTTTAAACAATTAAAATTTTATCATTATTTATTCTTTTTTTTTTATTTGTTTTTATCTTTAAATACTGATAGTACACATTTTAAACCCATTTTTGTTAATTTTTTTTTTGGTTTCTGGGGAATTCCTTTCATCTAGGCTGAAACGGTGAAACCAAAAGTCGAGAATTTCGATTACGCCGACATAATCTTGATTTTATTCGACGAACTTTGTAATCTCGGGACGAATTTCATCCAAATTCGGATTTCTTGCATGGATCACAATCAAATCTTATGAAACACATTTTTTCTCTTTATTCGTTTTCGTCTTGGCTAAACCCCTTATTTTTTTTTAAAAAAAAAAAAAATCTTTCAAATTTTAAGTATGTTTGGAATGTTCAAAAATTTTCACAATATGATGACTTTACAATGTCAAAACCTAATCATGATATGCGACCTCGACCAATCAGACGGTTTCACGTGACTTTAATCGGATATATAAATAATTCATCTTTAACGATTTGGGAAACACTTTCATAATGTTGTTCTGTCCTTGTTGTGGAAATTTATTGTTAATTCAACATCATACGCAGGGTGAACAATCATTTTTTTGTCAAACTTGTCCTTACGTTTTTCCGATAAGCGGTCGAGAGGTCGGTATCAAACTTTTTTTTTTTTTTATTTCGAGAAAACAAAAAAAAAGATTTACCTTATTTCTTTTTCTCTTCTAGTATAAGAATCGAACAAACTTAAAACGAAAGGAAGTTGATGATGTCCTTGGTGGTGAAGAGGAATGGAAAAAATGTTGATTCAACCGATGGTAAAGTTTATAAGATTGCGTCGGCTTTTTCCGTGTCATTGAAACATTACTTGAAATAATTTCTTTAATCGCTAGCAACTTGTCCAAAATGTGAACATCCGCGAGCGTATTTTATGCAAATCCAAACTCGTTCGGCCGATGAACCCATGTCAATATTTTATAAATGTTGCAACCACGAATGTCAACATCAATGGAATGAGAAATGAACGTTCGGGATCATAAAAAGGTCATTACATTACACATTATATATATAAAAATACAAACATTTAAATATATTATTATTAAACATTATTTTTTTTTTTTATTTATTATTGAGTTTTTGAGTTTTGTTCGAGTGCCAATTCCACTACTTTAGTATTATTCAACCAATCTAATTCTATGTTTTCAAGATGCTCGTCGAAATCATATAAATGTTCAAAATGTTTATTGCGAATTGATGATGAAACCAGTTTGGGCGACTCTACGTTATCCAGAGTAAAACTACATGAGTCTTTTATTTGTGAAAACGCCTTGTTATCAGGTCGCCATTGATTTTCTTTAAACAAATATGGCTAGATTGAGAGTAAAAGAGAAAGGTTAGTCAAGTAGTCAAGTAGGAAAAAAAAAAAAAAAAAAGACTCGGAAGATATTCATTCATCTGGGTGAATAATTACCACAATTGCGATTTCGGGTTTCTCCGGTGATAATTTTGTATTTTGAACCTTTTTTTTTTTTTGAATTAAAAAAAAATAAAGAATCATCAATTAAAGGAAAAAAATAATTCACATCATCTTTTCAAAGTAGTTTAATTTACATACGACAAGAGCAATTGCGTTATTAAACTTTTCTAAAATTTTCGATGCAATTTTCTGTCCAAACGGCGGTAATTTATTATCATCTATCCTCTCATTAGCGTGATAATATCCCACCACGTTCAATTTGTTTTGATTTGCGTAAATGTCAATCTACGAATCGAAATTAATCACAGAGTTTCATAAATGAATCAATTCAAAAGAAAAATAATAATAAATTTCTTTGACAATTCATTACCTGTTGCAAACCCACCTCTAACATTGGAGTTAGAGTATGCCAATTATGAAATAATGGCACGACATCGGAAATCGTTATTTGATTAGATGAATCATTTTCATTAGGTTTTTGCGCTAAAAGAATACCATTTACTGTTCTAGTCGGATATTTACAAGCATGGAGGATGATTTTTAAATATGCTTGTGTATTAATAATGTAATCTGGCATTATTATTATAATTATTAAGAAAGTATTTTTTTTTTTTCTTTTTAATGGGTACAAATTAAATGAAAAGTTAGGGGAGAGGAAAAATAAAAGCAAAAGTCAAAAGGGTGAAGTGAAGAAATTGAGGAAAACTCGATTTTTTTTTTTTTGATCGGATATGTACGCTTGTTTTGGTACTGTATCACCGCATTAACCGTCACCCCTATTTAATACATTAAAAAAAAAGTATTTATGATATGCATCCGCGTGACAAAATACACCTCGAAAAAATCGTACATGTCAATTTCTTATTTGCTAATGCATTTTTTTTTTGATAACTAATTTTGGGAGTAAAATAGATTATGAACTTTTAATTTTTTAATTGTTCACCAGCTGATTCTCTGGCATCATCATTATAATTTAACTCTACCAAAGTGCCCAGCATGTGGTTACTCTTAGCAAGTGCGAAAACGTAACGTAAGTAAGGAAAATTGATTTATTGCTACGTCGATAATAAAAATCTTGCTTTCTTATTAATTAAAAACATATGAAAAAAAATCTAGGGTTTAATTGTTCGACAAAAACGAATAATTCAAGCCGAAAAGAATTATGGGATAATTTCTGAACCCAACAAGTTTTACGTGTATAGGATAATGCTGGGTAAGATGACAAGCCCAAATCAAGTAATGTCTTAATTTCCGATCTACCAATCACGTGAAATCAAATATTTTTTTATCGGAAAAATTTTATTTTTTTTTTAACAAATCTAACAAATCTGATCTCTCTCTATATATTCTTTCCTTTTTTTGTTTTTTTAAAAAAAAATTGAACTTGTGATCTGTAGAAATGCCGTCAACATTCAACACATTAGAACGAGAAAATTTATTTCTTAATCCAAGTTCAGATAAATTTGGTTATCCAGAATTACAAAAATTGGTCAAGCCTCATATCGAATCATTTAATTCCTTACTTGAACCTGCTGGTAAAGGGATCTTACACCTTGCTATTGATGATATTGGCGCTCTGGAGATTTTTGACGTTCCTAACAATAGCCCCGAAAGTGGAAATAAACTTACAAGTATTTTAAATAAAAAAAAAGTTATTCTTTTTAAAAAGTAAAAAAAAAACCTTTTTGAATGATGAATTTTATTGTTTTTCTTTCTTTTCCCCTATTTATTTGTTTGAAGTATGGATTGACGATGTTATGATTGCAAAACCACTCTTATCTGAAAATGTTCGTCTCGCAAAATCGAGACAAATTTATCCCACCGAGGTAAAAGAGAAACAAAAAAAAAAATTGGTTTACCCTAAATAAAGTTTGATATTAAAAGAAATGCTCTCGTTTCGTTAAAAGTGTCGAGAAAGGTTGACCACGTATGCAGGGAAAATGACCGCGAAATTTTGTTGGTAAGTAAACGATGGCCCCGTTAATATGGAAGCTAAATTTATGGGTATGATACCCATCATGGTTAAAGTAATGTGATTCAATTTGTTCTCGTAGTTCTTTTTTTTTTTTTTTGATTCACGAATTCCGTTGAACTCATGACTCGTATTAGTCAAATAGGTGTAATCTATATAATTTGTATTCGCGACAACTTATACAACATCATGAAGAATCCGAAGAAATGGGCGGGTATTTCATAGTGAATGGAATAGAAAAGGTTATTCGTCTCCTATTAATCCCAAGACGTAATCACGTGATGGCGCTTATCCGTCCATCGTTTACTAATCGTGGTGAAGATTATACGGAGTATGGTGTACAGATCCGTTGCGCGAAACTTGATCAATCAACCGTAACAAATACCTTACATTATTTAAAAAATGGTGGTTGTATGATACGGTTTAGTTGGAAAAAACAGGAATTTATGGTCCCGGTCATATTGGTTATGAAGGTAAAATTTAATTTTCCTAAAGAGAAGTGAAAGGTAGATTTGATTATCTAATTAAGTTTTCGTATTTTTACAGTCTCTTATTGAAGTTTCGGATAAAGGAATATATGATACGCTGGTTCAAGGAGAACATACAAACACATTTTTAACGGATCGCGTGGAACTTATGCTTCACAATTTTAAATTATTTAATGTTCAATCACGAGAACAATGCACATCTTTACTAGGCGAAAAGTTTCGTATCACGTTCTCACCACCACCTTATTACACCAATAAACAAGTGGGAGATCTCATCTTGAATAAAGTCATCCTGGTTCACCTTAGGACGAAGAAGGATAAGTTTAATCTCTTGACGTAAGTAATGAAAATTTTTGAATTTTTATAAACAGTATAATCACGTTAATCTCTGTTATGTTATTAAAAGGTTCATGATCCGTAAACTATACTCATTAGTCGCAGGGGAATGTTGTCAAGATAATCCTGATTCCCAACAGAATCAGGAAATCCTTTTAGGAGGTTATCTTTACGGAATGATCATAAAAGAGAAACTTTTTGATGTTCTTAATGGATTTCGTGCTGTCGTATCTATGGATATTAATGCAAAAAGAAAAGTGAATTTTAATGAAAGTACGTGTAAGACATTTTTGCCATTTATCATTTAAATTCGCGCGTCTTAAGTATGACTTGATTTTCTAGAAAAATACATGAATCACCTTTTCGCAAAGGTCACTAATAATAACGTTGGTCAAAAGTTGTCTTATTTTCTTGCCACCGGAAACCTTGTTTCAAATACCGGATTGGATTTGATGCAGGTCTTTATGATTTTAATGAGTTATCAAATTATGCCCAGGTAGATTACAAATTAAACTTGAAAGATTTTTTTCGTAGACCACTGGATACACGATAGTTGCCGAGAAACTTAACTTTTATCGTTTTATTTCACATTTCCGATGTGTACATCGTGGATCATTCTTCACCACATTAAAGACGACCACTGTCAGAAAATTATTGCCCGAATCATGGGGTAATGAATTAAAGTGTATTTTTTAAATAATTGCACTTTGCCTTTAAAAATTTTAAATTAATTGTTCGGTTAGGATTCCTTTGTCCGGTTCATACGCCGGACGGCACACCTTGTGGATTACTTAATCACCTTTCTCACACATGTAGAATTGTCACGGAAAGGCTGAAAGTTGACAAGATTCCCGAAATTTTAGCAGAAATAGGAGTTTCCAAGAATGTAACGACGGAAGTAAGCTCCGATGGTTCGTTGATTTGCGTGCAATTAGACGGAAAAATAATCGGGTGGTGTGATAGTGAGCAAGCAAAAGCAATATCAAATGAGTTGAGAAAACGAAAATTTGACATAACCAATCCCGTATGTTCCCGTTTTATTTTTGCATCAGATCATTATCGGCACTTCCTTCAATGTTGTATTGATTTGTAGGTTCCTTTGGATCTCGAGATTGGATACGTCCCGCCTTCTAACGGAGGACAATATCCCGGGATTTATTTATTCTCCTCTCCATCACGCATGATGCGTCCTGTCAAGTACCTTTTCAACAACAAAACTGATATGGTTGGATCCTATGAACAGGTAAATTCATTTAGTAGTTTTATAAATATTGTCGTGCACGGGATTTACAGCTTGTTAAATATTTTATCCCCCGAAATGAAGGTATATATGGATATCGCTTGTCTGGATGAGGATGTTATCAATGGTGTGTCAACACATCAAGAATTTGCGCCGACAAATATGTTGAGTATTCTTGCGAATCTTACGCCATTTTCCGATTACAACCAAAGTCCTCGTAATATGTATCAATGTCAGGTAAAATTTTACAATTTTATTTTAGATACATCTTTTATTTTTAATATTCATTCTATAAATATGCTTTTAAAAGATGGCCAAGCAAACCATGGGTACGCCGGCGACGTCTCTAAGGTACCGAACGGACAACAAACTGTATCGGCTGCAGACAGGTCAAACTCCAATTGTTCGGCCTGAACTTCACAATATTCTTGGTCTGGACGGATTTCCCAATGGCACAAATGCGATCGTGGCTGTAATTTCGTACACTGGTATTTTTTTTTTTTTTTTTTCTTTCATATTCAATATTGTCGATTTATGGCGCTGCAAAAGAAATTAAATACAACTTGAATCAAAAAGGATACGATATGGAAGACGCCATGATTATTAACAAGTCATCACATGAACGTGGATTTGCGTATGGTACGATCTACAAGTCGGAAGTCATCGATCTCGGGGATTATCGGACGACCGGTGAACCAATTAAATATCATTTTGGTTTTGAAAAGGATGCACCCCCAGCATGGCGTGAAAAACTTGATAAGGATGGTTTGCCTTTCATTGGAGTTAAATTGACAAATGGTGACCCCTTGTGCGCTTATTACGATGACACGACCAAAACCACAAAGAGTAAAAATTATAAAGGGTTAGAGGATGCATATGTGGAAGAAGTTCGATTAATTGGAGATGATGCCGGTAAAGAAGAGGTTCAAAAGATTCATATTAAACTTAGGATCCCACGACCTCCAGTTATTGGCGACAAGTTTTCTTCCCGGCATGGGCAGAAAGGTATCCTTTCACAATTGTGGCCTCAGATAAACATGCCCTTTACTGAGAGCGGAATGCAACCCGATATCATTATCAACCCACACGCGTTCCCCTCTCGCATGACAATTGGGATGTTTGTTGAGAGCTTGGCGGGAAAGGCTGGAGCTTTATTTGGTGTTGCGCAAGATTGTACTCCATTCAAATTTAACGAAAATGACACGGCGATTGATTATTTCGGTGAACAGCTTAGACGTGCGGGGTATAATTATCATGGTAACGAACCTTTGTACAGCGGTGCTACCGGGGAGGAATTTAAAGCCGACATATACATTGGGGTCGTATATTATCAACGGTTACGACACATGGTTTCCGATAAGTGGCAAGTGAGATCCACCGGACCTGTTCATAACCTTACAATGCAACCTATTGGTGGGCGTAAGAGAAGTGGTGGTGTTAGATTTGGAGAGATGGAACGCGACGCTTTGTTGGCTCACGGAATGAGTTTTTGCCTTCAGGATCGTTTAATGAATTGCTCGGATTATTCACAGGTAGGTTTTACTTATTTATTATTATTATGTTTGTATAAAAATAAACTGAATCAATTCATCTTTATCTATCTAACTTATCAGTGTCATCTATGTGCAAAATGTGGTTCTATATTTACGGCTTTGATAGTTAAAGAACATGAAACAAGAAACGATGTTAAATACAAGAAGCATCATATTATATGTAAAGTTTGTGATACGGCGCAATATATTACTTTAATTAAAATTCCTTTTGCTTTTAGATACCTTGCAACGGAACTTGCGAGCATGGGTGTCAAGATCACACTAGATACAAAATATTAAAATTAAAATAAATAAATTAATATATATATAATTTAATCTCTCAATTATTGGTTATCGTTGAATCAAGATTCATGAACTAATTAATAATATGAGAAACCTTTCAAACTTTTCAAAGTTAATGCAACGCTTAACTTTGTAAACTTTGAAAACGTCCCTAAAATCCAAATCAATAATAACGCCTTTATAGTAAAAAATTTGAGAAAACTTTTATTGATAATCCTTCGTTTGTCAAAATTTTAGTATCTTTTGAATAAAGTAAAAATCCTACTTTGAATCAAAGTTTCGCGATTTTTCCAATAATACCCAAGTTACATGATAGGTTACTACCAGTGTTGGCCATAATCCCAGTAACTGGACTTATAATCCAAGTCCAGTCAAAAATAACTGGACTTATAAAGGTGGCCAACGCTGGTTACTACATATCCTACCTTTACCCATCCGACACATTTGTCGCTTATTTTTTTACCCACCTATTTCATCCGACAAAATCTACCATCAATTCCAATTTATTATACTTTATTATTACGAAATAAAACTTTACTAATTTTACAGGTTTCCCTCTTGACGGTTGGTTTTCCCAGTTCTGTTCTTCTGGGCGTTTGTATCTAGGTATCTCACGTTATTATATGATCGCACCAGTAGTGTTTTTATGACTTGTTATCCCTTGAGATAATCAGTAAATTTTATTTAAGTGATTATTTCCATCGCATGATTATTTCCCCATCTATGATATGAAATTTACGACTCTAATAATTTATTTTGACAATTATGATTGTGAATCTCATCATAATCTTATTTCTAATTTTTTTGTTGTGGGGTACGAGCAAGTATAAACGATGGATAACTCACTTATTTCCCATTACGAGGAAATAATTCGGTAAACCAATCAGCTGGGGCCCCATCTTACCGGGTATTTACCTCTCTTATATTCCCGCAACGCGGGAAATAAGTAATATTTATCTCTTCTGAAGTTTGACTATTTTCTGTCCGTCAAAGGTTTATTGACTGTAAAGGATCATAACCGGAACCTCATACGGAATCAGTAGAGCTGTTTTTTCAAAGGAACTTAAGGATTATATTCACGAGGAAAAAAAATGAAGTATGGGACACAAAAAAAGTATGTCTTGCGAAAAAACTGTATTCGCGAAATGGGGTGAACAGAAAAGGGGAAGATAAAAAATTAGGGGTGGTGAGAAATAATATTGTAGCTTAAATTTAATTGGTCGAATTGTTAGTCAACGTCCTATATTGAAAAACCAACTTCATTTCGTCACCTAACGCCAAAGAAGAAATATCTGAAAAATACGTGAAAGTTGAATAACGTGCTTTGTGCAAAAAGTTTAAGAAGTGGGCATTTTTAAATATTTTCGAGTTTCCATAAATAAAATCAAATTTGATTGCGATCTCGGAAAAAATTAATTCCAAAAAGTGACGCCATATAAAATCATTTTTTATTTTTTTTCGGATACTTCCCCAAACATAATCAAGCGTCCGCCATGAGTTAGAGCAAGGGAGACCCGAAAACCGGATTTAATTGCCGGGTCACATAAAATTATAAGTGACACATAATTAATGACAATTCACGTTTATAAGATATATATACCCGGATACATTTTAAGTAGATTCATATAATCTAAATAATCACGTTTTCATAAATTTATAAGAAATAAAAATAAATGCCTTTTGTACTTTTTATTCACAAAAAATTTTTTTTTTGCCTTAATGTGATTTTAAAGCTCATCTTATATATAGATTTTTGATATATCTAGTAACTATTATATTTCTTAAAACGAGGTCATCTGAATTTTAGTAAAGAAACCGGCGACGTGAATTTGAGATCAAAGTTTTTATTTAAGGATTGATTGGATTATGCAAAATCTTTTAATCTGAAACAGTAGCGTGACTCAACAGCTACAGGAGATGGGTTTGGTTTTAATTTCCATTACTTATCAATATGTTAATATATCGCTGAAGAATTTGATAAACGACAGTCAGACTCCACAAATAAACAAACCGATTTGACCTTTCAAGAAAATTTTGTAAATATCAAAATACTCATAGATTTAAATTCAAAAAATCAAATATTTTAAAAAGTTATTACATTCGATCTTTAAATTATAGATAATGAATTTATAGATAAATTCCATCTTCGGACTCATCTTGTGTGTTGTTAAAGGTATTGTCATCTATTTGTATATCGGTTGTTGTTGACAATGTTTCTTGTTGTGTATTAACTGCTTGCTGAATTGAATTTGAATTGGTCACATTCTGTACAAGACTTTCGGCACTTATACAAGTATTGCCATTTTGCTGCTGCCTTTCCTTCAACAAATCCTGGATTATCTTGATCTTTTCACGATTCCTTTGACAATTAAGTACTTGAGTATTTTTAGATTTATTAAAATGGTTTTTATAATTATTACCTTGCGATAAGATCTTCATTCTCCTTTATTGCCAATTGAAAATCTTTATCATTCTCATCAAATTCTTTCATGTCTTCATTCGATCTATTTAAATGAAATATAGAATTTTCTAAACGTTGCTTTTCATAGATAAGACTTTCCGCACTAAGTGTATGTAATTGTGATATTGTAGGTTCAAGAGGTGGTAAAGAAGTCATCTTTATACTTTATATAATTAATTATAAATAAAAATGAAAGAAAACAATCAATTTTTTTATTTCGGTTAAAAAAAAATAATCAAACTAGCCCAATTCATTATCTTATATGGATGGGCGTTAATTAAAATTTTTTTGGATTAATTTAGTGATACAAAAATTATAATTTCTAGATCTAAAAATTTTAATCATATTCGAAAAAAATGAATTATACAACTTTTTTTCGTGTTCGTCAATCTCGCTTTGTTTCATTTAGTTTCCTTGCAAGACAAAAAAATATCACACTATACAAGCTTAATTTATCCCTTATGTTTGATATTAGCGGTCGATTTTTTTTTGCAAATATGAACCTTATCGTTTTTATACAGCTAGTAATACTAATTTTGCATTAGAACCTAATGGAAGACTTTTTCATTCTATTCTTTTAATTAGAATGTTTTCATGGGAGAATTTATTATATTGGTTCTGAAGAAGGAATAAAATGCGCAGGTAGGTAATATAATCAATATTTACAATAAAGCGTTATACTATATTTGTCGATCATTTAAAGCTTTGATGATAAACAGACCAATCAGAAATTAGAATCTCATTCCCTTGCGAGAAAGTTAGAATTTCATCTTTGCGTGAGAAGTGTAAAACCTTGCTAGTATGTCTTGTTTCTACTATTTAGAACGCGGAAGTTATGTAACTATCTCTCGTTAATAACTTGCTCGGTTTTAACGTAATACTTATGTTGAATATAATCGGTAAAAATTTCAAGCTAAAAAAAGTGAAATTTATAAAATGTAAACGCGTTCAATGTAATGAAGTAACTTCTTCATATATTGACGAAGCAAAAATTTGTAAAACTTTTAAGTCTTTAAAATGATTTCTTTCCATCGTCAATTAACACCTCGAGTTCTACGATATTTCGTTGATCGTTACTCCAAGAAGGGGTTGGATAACTTTACAACCAAGCGCTTTCTCGTTAGAGATGGTCGCGATGAAAACGGATATCATCAATTCCGAAGGATTGCAACATGAAAATGTAATTAAAATTATGGCAATGACAATTATGAAATCAAGCAAAAGAAAAATGCAGAAATATTAGAAGTAAACAATAAAAGAAATGTTGAGAAAATGAGTGTTCCAACTTTAAAGGATCTGTAAAGTTGGGGCAGCCTTGGATTTCATCCAGGGGACGGATAAGTTTTTTACATTGTCATGAACAACTTTTTTTGCGTTCTATTTATTATGCAATAGATTTATTTCAAGGAAGAATTGACTGGTGATCATACACGCTCACATGAATTCTGTTAATTTCTAAACCAGAAGATTTTAAAATGGCAGGGAAAAATCACATGCGCGTGAAATTATGAACAAGAAAAAGGTGTCACAAGTAATGTCACGTGAAATATACGCAGCAATTATTATTATCCTGATCAGTTTTATCGTTATCAGCTAATTAGAATTGCAGGATCTCTTTCTATGATTATTATTTTTCATATTCGAAAGAATGAATTTTTATATTTCTCGAAGTTTACAATATTTTCGTGTTCGTCAATTTCATCTTTTTTCATTTAATTTCCTTGCAAAACACAAAAATATCACACTAGATAAGCTTAATTCTAGACCAAATTTATCACTTATATTTAATAAAAGATACTCTTTAACTTTTGATTTTAGCAGTCGATTATTTTGCAAATATGGATCTTATCGTTTTTATACAACTAGTAATACTAATTTTGCAATAGAACCTAAAGAAACGCCAATTGAATGGAAGACATTTTCATTCTATTCCTTTAATTGGAATTTTCAGACCTCTCTCCAAGAATTGCGAGAAAATATGTTAAGTCGTCTTGAAGAAATGGGGATAGTTGGAAGAATTTATATTGGTTCCGAAGGAATAAATGCGCAGGTTTCTTGCCCTGAAGAAAAGTTAGAAGAATTAAGAAAATATTGTGAAGAAGTATTAAATTTAAATGACTTGGAGTTTAATTTCTCAACATATCATGTAAAGGCATTTAGAAAATTACATGTTAAAGTTAGGAACAAGGTTTGTGTGGATGTATTGACGAAAGATGCATAAAAAAAAAAATAATAATAATAAAGAAAAATTTAAGTAAAGATCTTTCTATATAAGCACTCGTTTAAATTTAGGCTTCTGAATTAATTATTTAATCTGTAAGATTGTCGCAGATGGATTAGAATCCGATTTATATGATCTTTCCAAGCAACCAAAACACCTTGTACCAGAAGAATGGCACAAAGCATTATCCAATGCCAAAGGATCCCTCACCCTAATAGATATGAGAAATCATTATGAGAGGCAAGTGCACGAATATTTCTTGAATCATATCTTGTTATTTCTGCTTTTAGATTGAACTTTATTTTTCAAATTTTCGCAGCGAGATTGGTTATTTTGAGAATTCAATACGACTAGATGTGGATACTTTCCGTGATAGTATCAAGGTCATGAACGAAATATGCGAGGGAAAACAAAACGAAGAAATTTATATGTATTGTACCGGTACGAAATACGAAACTAATGAATCTATTTCTATTTCGAAAAATAAATCTATCATATTGTTTAATGATACTAATTAGTTATCTTGATACACATTTGAATTTATGTGCATAAAAATTACGGTGTCGCGTTCAAACAGGTGGCATTCGATGTTCTAAGGCGGGGTCCATATTACTTTCTAAAGGTTTTAAATCAGTTAACATGCTAAAGGGGGGAATTACAGCATATGGACGGTTTGTTAAGGACAATCCATCAGTGACTTCCTTATATAAAGGTCGCAATTTTACTTTCGATAAGCGACTTGGCGAACCAATTACAAATGACATCATTTCTCAATGTCACACGTGCGGCAAACCATGTGACACTCACACGAATTGCAGGAATAAAACTTGCAATTTATTATTTATTCAATGTGAAGAGTGCAAAATTAAATTACAACGAACTTGTGGCACTGAATTTTGTTTACAATTAATTCAGGCTTGGGATGAAAAGTATGGCAGACCATCAACGTTTGATGATGTGAAACCAGGTTTAGAGTGCGTTTATGATCATGTACATCGAACAAGACCCAAATTGGTTATCAAAAGGTTGGGCGGAACAGCATCAGATATTTCAACGGATATTATCCCAGACATTATAGATCAAAGAGATAAGCAAATGAAAAAATGAATAAAAAAGCGGTTTTTTTAATTCTTACACATTTTGTCATGTCGAATTGAACCTTCCTTAAATGGCATAGATTAATCGGAAAAATCACCGATGAGATACATTGGCAAGTTCACAAAATGGCGGCCTGAAATTCTTTGATCACGTGATTTTTGCGCGTTATGCATAATCCCTAAACCCTGGCCTAACCCTAAATCTAAGGATGTGATGGCTATTTTGTGACAAATATGAATTACTCGAATAACTTATGAAAATGGAAAATTGTTAAATTATTTGATCGATCTACATAAAATTTTGGCGATCGAGATTTATCAATAAAAAAAAAGTTTTTTTTTTTTTTTTTTTTTTTTCCTTCTTTTTTTTATCAGAAAGTTACTTTTTACTCATTTTACTTCGAAGATTGCTTGTGAATATTTAATTATATCTATTAAAAATGGAGGTTTGTGTCGATTAATATATCGTGCTATATTTTGTCACTTAAGTAATTTTAGATATACACCTATTATTACGCGTATAATATATAGTATCAAGAGTTTGTTCCGAGATTAGAAGAACTTCTTAACCAATTGGTCTCTGGAGATACTGATACCGCAAGAATAAGAACGGTACGCTCGTGACAACCTTAATAAACATTATTTGTTTTCACAAGGTTACTAATTACCTATTTCTTTTTTTCCTTTTACTAATCACGCGTATTTACAAATTTTTTTAAAAGGCTACTTCTACTTTAAATAATAATTTTTACAGCTCTGTTAATTGTGTTGCTGCACTTGTACAAATTTTATCATCATCTACACATTGGCAGGTTTGTAATCAATTTTTTTTTTTTTTTTTTGTATTAAATTTGTATATTTTAATTAAAAAATTATTTACAATTGCTTAGGTACGACAACTTGCAGCTGTTGAATTAAGAAAAAGATCAACGAAATGGTGGTCAAAGATTGATTTAAATACGCAAGCAGCTATCAAGAACCAATTACTCGAAGTTATTTTACGGGAACCTCAGTAAGCTTATGAAATTACGCGATGTGCATATTTTTATATTTAAGGTTGTTTCTTTAATATTGTATTTTTTGTAGTGAGCTTGTACGACATGCTACTGCGCGTGTAATCTCATCTGTTGCTAAAATCGAAATACCAGCTGGCGCGTGGAATGATCTACTTCAATTTTTGTATCAATGCTGTCAAAGTCCTGATGCTGGACACCGGGAGGTAAGAAATTCACTTGAGGCTATTCTTATAACATGCAATTTATATATATTAATTATGTTTTAGGTTGGAATATTTGTCCTGTATACTTTATTTGAGGTGATTATAGAAGCATTTCAGGATAATTTAAGGCAACTCTTTGAGTTGTTTGGCGCAGCTCTTAACGATCCGGAAAGTAAAGTTGTGCGCGTAACTACATTGCAGTAGGTCGCTTTTTTTTTTTGAATTTTAACTGACGGTTTTGATAATTAAAAATTAAATTTATAACCTAATTTCTATCCAGAGCTCTAGGGAAAGTTGCTGAAATTATTGAAGCTGATAATAAAGAAGAAATAGTATGTCGTTGTTGTTCTCTTCATTTATAAACGTGACCCATATTAATATAATATAAATAACCTCATGTTTATTTCGTTAAATGTAATTCATCAGCAATTATTTCGCGATCTGATCCCCTCAATGGTCAATGTAATTCAACAATGTTTGGAAGCAGGCGATAGTGATTCGGCCATCAAAGGATTCGAATTATTTGATGGACTTTTATTATTGGTATGCTCAGTTCTTTGTAAGATATATTATTTCTACGTTGAAAAGGAGTTTGTATAATTTTCGCTTACATTCACTCGATTTCATCAATTTATTACGACACAGGAAATACCACTTTTATCCAATCATTTACAACAGCTTATTGAATTTGTTTTAATAGTGTCACGTAACAATAAATATGACGATTCAGTTCGCGTGATGTCTTTGCAATTTCTTATCTGGGTTATCAATTAGTAAGAATTAACATATATCTAAAAATGCTAGTGAGTAATAATCGAATTCATTTCATTCCATCATTGCATTGACAGCAAGAAATCAAAAATTCAAAGGTTAAAACTTGTGGGTCCAATAATTCAACAATTGATGCCTATTGGAGTTGAAGATGATCCTGATGATCAAGATGACGAATCACCTTCCAGAGTAATTAATATATTCGTACTATTCAAATTATTTAATGAACTAAACTAACAATTTACATTATTAACAGATGGCTTTTAGGGTTATTAATTCTTTGTCCACCAAATTACCGCCTCAACAAGTTTTTCCGGTTGTCATGGAAAACGTAGTAACGTATGTTCAAAATCATGATCCGAAATTCAGAAAAGCTGGAATGATGGCTTTTGCGGTACTTTTTATTTTTTTTGATATAATTTACAATTTAATATAAATCCATCTTGATTATAAATATTTATTTGACTTATGAAAAAGGTTCTCATTGAAGGATGTTCCGATTATATGCGTCCGAAATTTAATGAATTGTTACCACTCGTATGTAATGGCTTGCGTGACCCGGAAACGATCGTTCGTAGAGGTGCATGCATTGCACTAGGATGTTTAGCAGGTTGGTAATACTATTTTAAAACAGAAACTTGTCTTGATTGTTTAACCCACTTAATTTTATTACATTTAGAGGAATTGGATCAAGAGATAGCGGCAAATCATGCTACATTATTACCTTTGCTATTCGATCTTATGAATGACCCGAACACTGAAATTCCAAAGCAAGCATGTAACGCACTTGATGCTATTTTGGAAGGATTGGATAATGAAATTCTGCTTTACTTGCCTACTTTGATGGAAAGGTTGTTGCTATTATTAGATAATGGTCCCAATGAAGTAAAGGCCACGGTTACAGCAGCTATTGGGAGCGCTGCTCATGCGGCTGGCAGTGTAAGCTATCCTCTCAAATATCTTATGAATGATTTCAAATAACATTTTTTAATTTCTATGTGTATTTAATTAGGAATTTAGCAAATATTTTCCTGTAGTAATTAGCAGATTACTGATGCTAATGACATTGAACAAGAACAACGAGGATGTACTTTTACGGGGAATAGCCACAGACACCGTAGGTTCAGTTGCCGAAGCGGTAGGCAAGGAATTAATTCAGGTAAAATAAATACAGTACATATATTCCAAAAAAAAAACTGTAACGTAATAACGATGTAAACATTTCTTAGCCACATGTCAATGACATTATGCGATTAGCAATCGAAGGCACAAGTCTAGATAACGCACGCCTTCGCGAATGTAGTTATTGCTTGTTTGCTGTAATGGCACGTGTGTTTAAGGAAGAATTCAGTGTCTATTTAGGCACGATTATGCCTCAATTATTAAAAAGTTGTCAAATGGAAGAATTTGACCCATTTACGCTTGATGGTATATATTTATTCTTGCAACATGTATATGCTTATAATACACCTTCTTACAAAGTCAATTAATTAAAAAAATTATGTAGCTGAAGAAAATCTTTCAACAGATGTGGATGTTGATGACGACGACGATGATGATGCAGAATTTACTATCAATTCTGCCATTGTCGATGAGAAAGAAATAGCAGCTGATGTCATTGGGGAGATCTTTGCAAACACAAGATCTAATTTCCTTTCATACGTTGAAGCATCAATATCAGAATTGGTGAAACTTTCCAACCATCATTCAGAGGGGGTGAGAAAATCAGTAATATCATCCTTAGTCAGCTTTCTGATAACATTTTACAGTATGTCGAATCCAACTCAGTGGGAAGCGGGTTTACCTGTGGTACGATTTACATTTTTTTTTTAAAAAAATATATATATTTCAAACCACAAAGAAGAATATTTTAATTATATTTTTAACCTTACTATATTTAGAAAGTACCTGTACATGAAAATGTTCAAAGTATGATAACAACTACAATGCCAGTGATATTATCAATAATGGGCGACGAAGAAAGCAAGTAAGTTAATTTACGAGACAGTCAAATTGATAATTTTTGATATGATGAGAACAGTTTACCCAGCTCATTTTGATATAAACATGAGATGAACTATATAATACTGATTATCATTTATGAACATTTGCTCTTGAACGCCTTCTATCACGCATTTACTCACTGAAACCATCTTTAATATAGAATTGTAATGGTGCAACTATGTCAAGAATTTATTGAGGCGCTCAAGCATTGCGGACCCGCAATTGTTGCAGATTGTATGCTATTATTATCATAATACATTTACGCTATAAAGGAATTTCATTAACAATCATACTAACTAATGCCATATTAATATTTAATAAAGATATTGATCAAATTGCTCAAAATATACTCAATATTTATGAGAAAAAATCCGTATGCCAACTTGAGAATGATGACGAAGAAGGATTAGTAGATGAGGATGAAGAAGCAGAATATGATGCACTTTTAATTAGCCAGGCATCGGATCTTGTTTCCGCGTTGGCATTAGTTCTTGGCCCCGGTTTCGCTTCTTATTTCAAAGTGTACCTTCCACATATTACCAAGTATTACGTATGTTATAAATTCGATTCATATTTATTCACTTGTATTTTTAACCAGATATTTAGTATATTTTTTTTTTTATGAATTTAGAAAAAATCAAAACCAATATCTGATAGATCCATGGCTATCGGATGCTTAGGTGAATCAACTGTTGGCCTAAAGTCTGGCATTTCGGAATTCACTGAAGTGGGCATAATGATACTTTCTCAATTATAATAAGCCTCGAAAAAGATGTTAAAGTTTATTTTTATTCGTAGCAACTATTGTCATTATATCTTAAAGCCTTGGGTGATGAAGAGGAAGAAGTAAGAAGTAATTCCGCCTTCGCGATTGGCGTTCTTTGTGAATATACTACAATCGATATTAGCAGGTTTAATTTCCTTTTTTTTTTGGTGGTTCATTACCGTATGACTTATGACTCTGTTAACTTTTAATCTAAATTGTAATTTAGCCAATATAACATAATTCTATCACGACTCCATCCGCTGTTTAACGGGAAATCGGAATTAAATGTTACCGATAACGCGTGTGGAGCAGTATGTCGAATGATAATAAAATGTCCTCAAGCCATTCCGATCGATCAGGTATATTGATGTCTTATTTTCGGACTCATTTTCGAGTATTAAATCATTATAATCGTAATTCTATGAATATTCTCATACAGGTGTTAGATGTAATAATGGATACCTTACCATTAAAGCAAGATTATGAGGAGAACGAACCTGTTTTTAAATGCATATTTTACCTTTTCCGTGCAAATAATTCTTTTGTAAGTACTACCCATACTTTTTGAACCTTAAATAGTCTATAATTTATTAAATGTAATTGAATTATTTTAGGTGTTGAATCACATTCCAGACTTTTTAAAAATATTTGCTCAAGTTCTTTCACCGCCTGAAGACCAATTAAAAGACCATACGCGTCAGGAATTAATAGATCTCATAAAAGCCCTTAATCAACAATTTCCTGATGTAGTTGCGAGATCACCACTCGGTCCATTTTTACAAGCATAAATACTATCATTACTTTTTATTATAATATTCAAAGTCATTTTGATGTAATAAGCCAATTCGAAAAATAATTGTATAAAATGTATAAAATATGAATAGCAGGTGCAATATTTCTTTATTTGGATGGTTTGTATTACTATTTTTACCTTGTATGATCAGAAAATTAGACGCCCAATCGTCACATGTTCATTATCAGCGTTACTGCGGCATGATAATTGCCACTTTTCCTCGAGAAGTGCGATTTACAATTTTGCTAAATTTTTACGCGAATACGTATTGTACATTACCGATTAAGAAGATTAAGAATCTTGATTAGTAATATATATATGTATATACGTGTGCAATTTTTTTTTTTTTTTTTTTTTTTTTTTTTTTTGATTTATTCCCTTTGACCGTTGATATCACGATCATTCACTTTCGAAAAATGAGAACCAGTACAAGTTATCCAACAACTCGCACTCCTGTCCATTCATTGTCTAATTATCAAAGGCATATGAAGATTGGAAGATATATGGCATGTAAGGGACATTCACCGGACTCTTCACAATTTCTGTGCTCTTGCAAAGGATGGCGACCCAATTCTGTTGTTAATGGTTCTGGACGAATCGATTTGTGCATTTGTGGTCACAAATTAGGGATTCATGGAAATGTTAATGACATTTATGGTGAAGACTTTTTTAAATTATTGAATATTGCCATTCAAATCGACGAATATTTAGATAAGAAAGGGAAATTATTAGACTTTGAGTATGTGGATAAATTTGTTCAAAAAATGAGAGATCAAATGACATCTACCATGAATCACACTAGACATTATCATGGAATAATATGTAACAAGGAACCAGTTGAAAAAGATTTGAATCTTAATGAAAGAAACAATAAATTTGATCATAGGCTCATATTTACGGAAGAACAGGAAGGAGACATTCGATGGAGAATCATTAACAATGACGGTTCACGGGAGAATTTGTTTTTACTTACGAGCGTTAAGGAATTGATTTCTACCGCATTACCAAAGATGCCAGCAGAGTATATCGCTCGTGTTGTGTATAATCATAATCATTACAATTTGGTGATCGTTAAAGAGCCCAATAAAGTTATTGGTGGGATTTGCTATCGTCCATTTACGGAAAGGAACTTTATTGAAATCGTTTTCTTTGCTGTTAATGGAGATTATCAAGATAAGGGATATGGTAGACGTTTGATGAATCGTTTAAAGTATTTCATGAGGGATGTGGTCAAGATCAAATATATTCTGGTTTACGCAGATGAAAGTGCCATCGGTTTCTTTCGTAAGATTGGATTTACAACCAATATTACATTAGATAAGGACATTTGGAGAGGATATATCAAGGATTATAGTAAAGCAAAACTAATGCAGGTAAGTATAACCTTTTTTTTTTTTTTTTTTGACCAAAAAAAATAAACAAAAAGAAAATAAACAAAAAAAAAAAAAAAAAAAAAAAAAAAAAAAAAAAAAAGAAAATTATTATTACAA
>CAJVPP010000085.1:0-50435 GCA_910592005.1 Funneliformis mosseae | reverse complement strand
CTTTATTTTATTAAATTACCCGAAAATAAGCAACACTATAACAAAAAAGTGTTGCTTATTTTCGGAAGAATACGGTAGTTAATAATTTTATATAAATAGACCTATAAGTTGACTTTGTGACAACAGAGTTTGATCAGATAGTTTTCTGAATAGTTTTAAGATTAAACTTATAATTCTATAGATTAATAAAATTATTATTTTATACTTTTTACCTTTTTCTTATTTTTATAATAGGATTGATTGTAATAATCAATTATATAAGTGAATTATAATAAAATTGTTTTTATTTGTTAATTATTAAATTTCTCTTAAGAAAAACCTTTAAAATAATTGTGATATTAGTTTATTATCTTAGTTTTGAAATAATTTTAAGTCTAATAATATAAAACCTATTAATTTCAACAAAAAAATAAAAAAATTAAATTATTAATAAATTATATTAAGTAAATTCATACAAATATATTTATTATTTTAGATAAAACAATTATTGATTAGCTTATTAGAAAAAATATAGGTAGAGAAATGGCTTAAAAATTATAAAATCTGATATTATATCAATAAAAAATATGATAAATTTAAAATGAATTAGCTTTAAAGAAATAATTTTACTATTTATAAAATCAAAAAAAATTTTTATCTGATATTTATCTTTGTTAAATAAGATTTTTAATAGAATATTTTAATATTGTAAAAAATATTCTTTTATTAATTAATAAGTAATGATATTATATTGCTAGCAGATTAATATAATAAAAATTATCTTTAATAACTATTTTTAAGGTTAAATTTACTAAATTATTGAGTAAAAATATTAAAAAATCAGTTATATATATACAAATGTTAATTCTGAATTTATCAAAAAAATAAATTAAAACTAAATATTTTTATTTTTAAAATGTATAAAATATGCTTGAATTTATAATATTTAAATTTTAAAAATTGTAAAATATGTTTACTTAATAATAAAAAGCTAGAAATATTTCTAAGTAAGTATTCAAAATTAAAATAACTCTCAATAATTAATTTTAAATACTTAAATCCAAAAATATTTACAAAATTTTCTCAAAATATTTCTAAGTAATAGAAATTAAAATTATTTATAAATTAGTAAGAAAATGATAAGCAATTTTTAAAGATTATATCTAAATATAAAGTTTTATTTCTTAAAAGTTAAATAGATTTAAAATTTATATAATAAGCAAGTTTAGATAATTATTTGATTAAAAAATTTTTTAGTATAATAAATATTCAGTTATAAAATATAACACTTAAAATAATTTATATAAAATATAAAATTTGATATTTTAGAAAAATGATGATTATATTCAAAAAAATTATTATAGAAATAAATATATACATTATATAGGATTTTTATAATAGAAAGAAAGAAGTAACTGAAAAAAATAAAAATAATTTATACAAAAATTCAACATATTTTGATTTAAAAATCAAATTTATCATATAAAAGTAAAATTTTTTTTAGCTATTTTTTCCTTATTATTGCAAAAATTCTATATAGTTAAAGTTTTAATTGATATAATATTTAATGAAAATTTATTAGTAGAAATTTGAGAATAAATTATACTAAGCATTATATAAAAGTGTTTTTGATTAATATAAAAAAGTGAAAATTTTATTAGATATTATTATTATATATTATTTAAATTTATTTTTTCAATATAAGAAAAAAGAAAATTAATATCTAAAAATAATATATCTTTAAATGATTTTAGGTTATTAAAAATCAAAAATTGATCTCATTTTAGATTTATCATAATTATGCCTACATAAAGTAAAAATAGATATAAAAAAAAAAAATAAGAATCTATAATAATATTATTTTATTTTATAAGTATTTAAGTACTAATAAATCTTTATATAATTCAGATTCAATTTTTAAAACAAAATATTAAAATCTAATTTATTCAAGCTTAAAAAGAAGATTTATAAGCTAAAAAGAACTATAAGCTAAATAAAAAATTATATAAAAGATTAAACTAATATAAACCTAGTAATATTACTAAAAAAAAATTTTAGTAATAAGAAGGTAAAATTTAAAAGAAATTTGATCTAAATAATCTGATATAACTAGTCTAAAATAATGATTATTAGGTCAGATTAGATATTTTTTACTGAAATCATTTTTTAGAAATAATTACATAGTAAATTTATATAATAAGAGAATTTTCACATATACTATACTTTAGTATATTTTTTGTAAATAATTTTTTTATCACTTTATTTTCATATATGTTAGTTTTTATTAATAGAATTTCATAAAATAATATTATATAATCTATTATATTTATTATTTTATTTTATTACATCAAAGAAAATATGACTTAAATATTTTTACTATCAATATTATTAAATAAATGTTAGTTAACATCTTAAAAAAGCTATTAAAAAGAAAAATACATAAATTTTATTAATATTAATGCTAATAATATTAAATTATTGAATATAAAAATTCCTGATAATTATAACATCTAATTTTTAGTTTAAAAAAAGTATTATTATATATTCTTTTATCTATAATATATTCTCTAAATATATTATATCAAAAAATTCTATTAAGATTAATAATAATTTATTAATAGGTGTATAATTTTAGAATAATTTTTTGAATAAAATGAATAGTTTCAATTAAATTAATATTTAAGATTTAAAAAACTGTAATTTAGTTAAGATAAAATAATATTAGATAAGAAGAATATTTATTTTACTATTGATTAATATTTATTTAATATTTAATAGATTTATATTATCAAAATATAATTTTTTAAAATGTTAATCTGATTTTTTGGCATATCTGATATTACCTATTATTATCTTATAGAATTATTAATATTGGTGATTGAAGTTAAGAAAAAATATATTTTAGAAAATATTAATAGAAAGATATTTTTTAAATTTTACTAAGTAAATAAAAATACAAGAATAATGATCTAATAAATTTATAATTATATAGGAAAAAATAAATATAAATATAATATTTTTTCTGTTATAATAATTACAGTTAACTTTTAATATAGCGAATTCTTAATATAATAAATTTTTTGAATAAATATGATAAAAATACTCTTATTATAATAAATTGACTAATCAAATCTTCACTATAGCTTTATAGCAAAATTGAGATTTAAAACATAAAGTTGATTATAATAAGAGTTGATTGTATTTATTTCTATATTAAAAATATATAGAGTTTTAGATCTCAAAACTTATTATAATTAATATTTTTACTTATATTAAGATATACATTTATATAATTTGATAAGCAAAAGATAATTCTAAGAATTCTTATTTTCAAGTATTAATATTAATTCATAAAGATTACATATTTTTTAATTACATTTAAAATTGACTTTTAACTTTTTAATAGATCAATAATTTACTTTTAAATTAACAATCATCTTTTAATATCCTTATAGACTAATAAAAATTTAGCTTCTTAAACTTTAAGTTTAAGGATATACTAATTAAAAGATAAAATAGTAAAATACTTTATGTAAGTTTTATAGTGTACTATTATTTTGAAAAGCTTAAACTTATCAAAAGTCTCATCATATATTTTAAAAAAAAATGTAAAAAGAAGTAGAGATTTATAAGTACTCACTGATATTTAAGATAAATATATCTTAAAATTAGTATTTTATAGATATTATAGAAGAAAAATAAGTTTTATTATTAATACGATCATTATTAATACGATCATTATTAATACTTTATAGAGTAAGTAAATAGTAAAAGACAAAGGTTATTAAAAGATTAGAAGTGATAGTATCTTTCATAATAATATTCTAAAGAAAATATTTTAATTAATGATAATGATAACATCTACTTGATTAACTTTAAAATAATAAATCAGATAAATACAAAAAAGAAGAAAAAGTTTTTTGAGAAGAAATAATTCAATTATTCTAATTTATTAGATAAATATAATACATAAGAATTTATTATTAACAAATCCCTATATTACAATTTTTATTATATTATTTCTTATTATTAATAAATATATATTTATACCAATCATTTTGTAAAGAATATAAGATTAATTTTTAAGTCACGAAAATATCAAGTAGTTAGTTAGTTTATAGAATAGACATTAGAATAAAAAATCTGTAATATAGGTAAAAATCCTGATTTTATATATTTATTTTTTACATATATTAAATATATTTTAATCAAATATACTATAGTCAACTTTTATTATAATGAACTCTATATTTTAGACCTTAACTTTGCTATAAGGTTATAGTAAAAATTTTAAGAGTTTTGATTGGCCAATTGCTATAAAAAGAGTATTTTTATTATATTTGTTCAAAAAATTCATTATATCAAGAGTTTGCTATATCAAGAGTTGACTGTAGTTGGTTTAGATTAAGATAAGGAATTGTATATAGTAAACAGTATTTATTTATTAGTCACTGGTCATTTTTAGTATAATATCAATCATTAATTAAAATTTTATATTACATAAATTAGCCTATCTTTATTTAGTTTAAATATGACAAATACTTTAATTAAATATAATTTTTTATAATACACTAAAAGTAACACTTATAAACTTTCAAATGATACTAATTTCATTAAAATATCTTGCTTTCTTATATAAGGCTTTTTTTATGAATTTTTAATTTTTAAATTAAAATCTTTTTGCCTATATAAGCTATTTTACATATTTTTTTACATGAAAAATTAACTGTTGATATAGGTATATTATAGTTAAATTTGATTAGAAATTTATATGTGCATTATTAAAAGATAGCTGAAAATGTAAAAATTTTTTATTAATGATAGTAAAATTTAATTTTACGTAAAATATATTAATAAAAAAATATTAATTCAAATTATTTATTTTTAGACTTCATTTTTCTCTTGCCAACCTAGATTCATGTTTATATCCATTTTATTACACGTTGTCTATTCATATATTTTTAGTGTGATTATTTGCTATATTCCAATTATTCAACTATTTGAATGACATTATTAATATTGTCTTTACTTGTATTATTCACTAGTGGTTCTAAAAATGATAATTCTTGTGTATAGGTTGTTCTTATGATACATTTGGTAGGGTGGGATTTTCAATTGAGTCTGGGAAAGAATAAATAGCTTGTATATTAGAATTATTTTTGAATTTCTACGTTAGGGATTAGATTGTAAATCAACACTTTGTTCTTGAGAATTTAGTTGTATATTATGTAAAGTGTTATTCAAATTATTAATATTTTAATCAAAGGAATTATTAGAATTATAAGGCATATAGAAAGAATGTTGTGAATTATTAAAAATAAACGTATTTGAATTTAAAGATTGGGTTGTAGTGGAAATATAAACTCATCAGTATTATAATTATAACGGTCAGGTTTGCTTACGTTGCTTTTTATGAAGAGATCCTTCTGACTTGTAGTTAATAAACAGCCAGAAAAAACTATATCGGAGGATCAGTTTTAACTCGAAGAATAAGTAAATAAAAATTTTTTTACGCATACTATTTGATAAAAATTAAGGTTTACATATGGGGGGCGGTCAGTAGAAAAGGGGGAAAATCCACTTTTTAGTCAAAAATTTTTTTATTGGCTCACTCTGCTGATCATGGTCATGTGAACAAAACTAGCTTAATAACTAAAATTACTTAAAATTTGGTGATTTCCCCCTTTTCTATTGACCGCCTCCCATATGACGAAAAAACCATGTGAAAGTCTACAGACGAATAGTAAAAAAGTGATCCCTGATTTCCGGAACTGATAAAAGATAAATGCTGCCCCTATTCCGGAATGGTTAATTTTTTCGCAAAATTATTCATGCGGGATCTATCTGATTTTTTTTTATAAATATCCTGCCTTTATTCTCCAGTTCACCCTTTCGATATGATCTGCATATACCAAAGACAATGAAGGATTTTACATCGAACTGCGCCACGAACGAAAAAGTTGAAGAGTTAGAACGAAGTTAACCGTTAATTATGGGACTTAGTTAGCATATATTAACTTGTAGAGATACACTCTATAAAGTAGTTTATTCTTATTATTTATAACATTTATACCTTTTGTAATGATTATTAGCGTTAGTGAATTTTTTTTTAATAAATAATATTACTCTACTTTTACGCGAAGCGCCTTACGACAAAAAAAAATTATATTAATATTCATTGCTTAACATATGGGGGTTATGGGAATGTAAAACATATAAAGGGCTATTTCTAGGGAAAAGCCTAGGCACTTTTTTTCTCCCAGAAGTGAAAAAATAAAAATTTAACATTTTCGCATAAATCTAAGATAAACAATCAACCTAACACAATGTTCTCAATTCTGATATTTTTTTCATCGCACTCTTTGGCTTCTCAATTGTAACTTTCGAGATGCTAAACCGAGGTGTCCTAACAGTGGATGATCCATAACACGTTTTCGGGAAACGTAAACATTTATTTAAGCTTTGCCGTTGCTATCACCTTTTTTCGTAAATATCAAACAGGATCACGAGATAATAATCTCGAATGAACCATATTGACATTAAATAATGAAATTCAAAAGAATGCGTACGGAAAATATAAGAATGACGCCATGTCACGTAACTATAATTCAATGTATGTACTTATCTGCGCCTCATTTATTTATACTCTGAAGAGATTGAAACTCATTGGGATGAGTCTACAGCTCCTTTTGACCATAGGAGAAAAAAAGAAAGTCGTTCCCGAATGCAAATGAATATTCTCAAACGAAACCAAACTTAGTCCTAGCACGCTAGCTAGTTTCTATCAAAAAGTTCCACGTAAGACTACAATGGATGAATTGAGAAGGAGGAAAATAAGAAAACAGTTAGTTTTAGCAGTAATAATAGTAGCGGTAGTAATAATTTCAGTGGGGGTAGTAGTACGAAATAAAAATGATGCAGGGACTCCCATTTTATGGCCTAGGATCCAAGAACTCCTCCTCTTTGATAGCATCATATTGTTTTCGCTTGCAATCTCTACAATTTCTCTAACTTCTCCATGTTTTTTATAGCCGGAAAGGCATTTTTTATATTTCTTAGGCTTTATCGTTATCTAAAATTTTAATAAATTTCGATCGATAAAAGGGTTTTTTATTTTTTAAAAATAAATGTATTTTTGATAAAGTTTTTTTCCTATCCTATCGGACTAATGTTTTTAAGCTTTAGACGACCCCCTTATAAAGAAACTCCAATCAGAATTTTTTTGTTGATTAGCTATATCTGATGCCTTATAAAGAAATTTCAATCGGCATTTTTTGTTGATATCATGCCTATAATTTTTACAAAATTATTTTGAAAGTATATTTATAGCATAATCTATTTTTAAGTAAAGTAATATACAAAATAATTTTTTTATTAAGAATAAAAAAAAAATCCGCATAAACTTTTTAGCATAAATCTTTTCATACACATGAAGAAGAACTAAATGGGTTTTTTTTTTTTATAAAAAAATCTTTATATAAAGACAGAAAGTATTAAAAAAAAAAAATTACTTTGGTAGAATTCTTCTCCTTTCTCATTTTCTAGTACAATTCTTCTTTTACACAAATCTATCACGAAATATAATAAAAATGGTTGCTTCAAGCTTCATTAAAATATTTTCTATTTTTGTACTAGCTGCTCTTTCAGTCTCGGCTCAAGGAGATTGTCCCTCAATTCAAGCCGAAGACAATAACACTGAAAAAAAGAGATTTATCGTTATACTTGATAAAGAAGTCAAGAATGCTGTCAAAGATCATTATGAAACGTTGAAAGGATGTTATAATACACGTGTTCAAAACATCATTAATGTTGATGAAAGTGATATTACCGAGTTTGATCAAAATACTATTAGAGATTTTTCTGTCGATGGATCTATACAAGGATATTCTTCATATTTTACACCTGAATTTGCAAACGCAGTTGAAAAAATGAAAAATGTTTTAATTGTTGAAGAGGAAAGTGATATTAAAGAGGATGCCCCTCAACATTTTAATAAACGTTATTCTATAAATAGACGTACAGAAGACGATCATCCGACACCAAACGTTGATCGTATTGATCAAGCTAAACGACCACTGGACGGAAAATTTATTTACCCTGATTCAGCTGGAAAAGGTGTAAATATTTACATCGTTGACTCTGGTATTTATCTTGAACATGATGAATTTGGTGGTCGTGCCAAAATTGGACGTTCTTTCTGTAAAGGTTGCAGTAAAGAATTTATGTCCTACCATGGTACTTTTGTTGCTAGTGTTGCTGCTGGAAGAACTGTAGGGGTAGCAAGAAAAGCCAATCTTATTGATGTTAGAGTTTTCAATGAAAAAGCTCAAGGTAAAACTTCCGATATGATTGAAGCTTTATCTTATATAATTGATCAACATAAAAATGGTAAAAACAAGAATTCAATTGTAAACATGTCTATAAGAGTTGTTCCTGTATCACGAGCTTTACTTCATGCTGTCAAAGAAGCTACTGATGCTGGTATTCACGTGGCTGTTTCTGCTGGTAATGAATCTAAAGAGTCTTGTAAACAATCACCTGCAGCTGCACCTTCAGCTATTACAGTAGGTGCTACCGATTTTAAAAATGATTCAATTACAGATTTCTCAAACTTTGGAAAATGTGTTGACATTTTCGCTCCAGGTTTAAATATTACAGGTGCTGGTCTTGATAGCAAACATAGTTATTTAAAAGGTTATTGGGGTACCTCTTTTTCTTCCCCACTTGTTGCTGGTACATTGGCTCTTTTAATTTCCAAGAATGGTAATAAACCACCAGCTGAATTAACAAAAGATCTTATTAATTTATCAACAAAAGGAGTTGTTATTGGTGTTAAAGATAAAAAGGGTACTCCAAACACCTTTTTACGTACTCCAGCTTCATAAATAGATTATTTTAAAATTATACTTAATTAACTTAATTATTTTAATTTTCCTATACATTCTTAATGCAATTTTTGTTGTTTATCTATTTTATTATTATGTTATGATGCGTAGTAAATAAACTCCGATCAGCAATTTTTAGTTATTTAAGCATGCCTACGTATGCTATCACGAGCCTTTTCAAAATTTGTCCCCCCCCCCCCCCAGTTTTTCATTTTTACGATATATCCCGGCACCCTTATCATTGCCAATTGCATATGTTTCAAATACAAATAATGGGACTCAGCCGGATAATATTACATGCAGAAATAAATGATCGGGTTAGATATGAGCTTATTATACTGCAAAAGCAATTGTTCAAATATAATAAAGAAACCTTTGGCCAATTTATGTAAAATCTGACTAGGGAACATGAGAAATGAATTAAGGATAATAATCAGCTGCACTATGAGATTAATAAAATAAAGGCGTAAGAGCATAAGATGGAAAAAGTTGTTACTTCCATAAAAGCATCTCTCAATCTAAGATCTAACTTCTGATCCAATTCTGTGTAAATTTGAATCATGTTATTCTTTGATATAAGTTAATAAATAAATATTATAAACCGAAAAATGCTAAAAAATTGATAAATTTACTATAAATCATTAATTTGCTAATAATTATACTAGGAGAAACTATTACTATCATTTTAGATGAGATTTATAATAAATCTATACCTAAACCCATCAATATTCATTTAGGTTTGATTTGAACTATGTTATTACCTATAAAGCAAAATTTATTATTATAACTATAATTAGATTGAAAAATAAATAAAATAAAAGAAATATAATGATTTATTTATTATTAAATCTCATAAAATATTATAGCAATAAGTTGTTTATGTAAAAGGTATACTGTAAAAGTTACTATTTAAAAGAGAATATAGTATTTATCATATATTTTATCTTTTCACATCATTTAAGCAAAGAATAACAAAATCATATTATATTAATGATAACCTAGTATTTATAAAAATCAAATAGCTATTTGTTTCAATTGTTAGAAATTAGTAAAGATTACTGAAGTAAAATATATTTAAGTGAATAATATAAATAAAGCTATAAGGTTAAATCTGAAGATTTAATAAAGCAATTTTAGGATTACTTATATAAAAAAAAACTTAAAATCTTTTAATTAAAGAAGAAATTTTCTGAGAATATTCTTAACATTTTTTTTTTTTACTAAAAACTAAACCTAGACAAATTTTAACTAATTTTTAAATGAAAATTTTTTGTTAAAAACTTATAAAATATTCAAATTTTTGAAATAATATAGAATTCTCAGTATTCTTAAAATATTTTTTTTGAGAAAATTTTCAAATCTATATTACTCTTTATAATTAAACATATTACTAATTAATCATATTTTAATAATCTTTATAAAGACTTTCTCAAATAATTATCTTATTTTGAAAAAGAATATATAGTTGTATCTTATAATTTATAAAAATAATCTACTAGAAAAATAGGTAAAGAGAATTTATCTAGATATTGAAAAGTTACTTACTAAAAAGTTAATAAATACTATAAAAAAAAGAATATTAGAAGATTAATATTGAAATAAATACTATCTCAAATAGTTTTAATATTTTATCTAAATTAAATAGATTTAAGAAGTTATTAAAAAAGTGTAAAATTTTATTAAAATAAAAGAAAATAATATTAAGAATACTATTAGACCCAAGTTAATAAAAAATATAAACATCTAAAAAATAAATATGATATTTTTAAGATTGATCTAGAGAATAAGAATAATAAATATAAATATAAAGTCTATTCATTTATGCATTAATTAGAAAATTAGCATAATTCTTATTTTGCTAATCTAAAAAAGTAATATAATTCTTATATTTTTATTTAAAAAAATCTCAATCAAAAATTATAAAAAAATTAAATAAACTATTTTTATTATTTTCATAATCTAAAATAAAATAAAAAATTTTAAAAATGCTTTTTCTTTCATTAAAAAAATTATCAAAGTATTGAATAATATTATTTATAATAAAAATTAAATAATTATTACAAACCCCGCTAAAAGTCTCTGAATATTTTTTAGCTTAATATAAAACTTGGAATTTTTAAATTTTATTAAAAAATATTTATTAAAATATTTAAAGTATGATATGCTACACATCTAATACTAAATAATTAATACTTGATTAGGCTTCTTTTGCTTCAATCATAGTCTGAATTTGCTGCGATATACTATTGACCAAATTTTTGATAGTTTGTATTAGAATTTATTTCCATACCCTTATAACATGTTGATCAAGTTGAGTAAGGTTGAAAGGCAATTTTTTCCTTTCACAAATGTTCTTCTTGACTTTAGCCTATATATTCTCAATAGGATTAAGATCTGGACTTTGAGCAGATCATAGAAGTACATGTAAACCATTTTCTGCATAAAACTTCTTTGCAAATTTCATTTTGTAAGAGTGAATATTATCCTCTTGAAATATATCATCACAGTTTGGAAATATGCATCTTATAATTGGCATAACATGTTTGTGAAGAATAGTAATATGTATAGCACCAGTAACAGTTCCAGATAATAGAACAATTGATCCTAAGCCTTATCTTGAAAAGCACTTCAAAACATTCGGCTAGGGCTATGTTTTACTGTGGCAGAAACACAAGAAATGTTCCATTTTTCATGAGGTTTATACTATACTTGACTATAATGACTTTGTTAGAATTGTGAAAAAGTAGATTTGTCACTTTATATGACCTTTGACTAATCATCTTTTGTTCAACTTTGGTATTCCAAACACTATGTAAGATGTGTCTTAATATTTGCTGGTGTGATTAAAGGTTTTTGTTGAGTAATATAATTGTTTAATCCAGCTGTATGAAGTATCCAACCAATAGTACAAGTTGAAACATTTTGGCTGGTCTTTTTTTGCCAGTGTTATTGTACTTTTGCAATGCATAAACAATGATTTTTTCTTTATCGTTAGTGACAATTTGCTTAAGTTGACTTCACTTTGAATCTTTAATTAAGGGTGGTTGACCAGAATGAGGTTTTGAATTAACAGTTTTAGAGTTATTCATTCTTTTTAAAGTGTCAAGAACTGTTGACTTTTCACAACTGATAGTTACAGCAATTGTTCGATAACTATTAACACATTAATAATAAAAATTATGCTACTGCATTATTCTATTGTTAATTCTTTAAACATTTTCATTGTTTTAAAAAAGATAAAATTTTATTTTGATCTAAATCAAAATAAATAAACCAAACACATATTTATTTAGTTTGATTCAAGTAAATAATATCCAGAACATTATATAGCCACAATTTTATACAGTCACATAATGTAATCAGTATAAAAAAGCTTCTAAAAGATGGTGTCAAGAAACTTTTAGTGGGGGTCTGTATTTATGATAAATATATTTGTTTTTTAAATCCCAGATGTATAGATGATATTATAAAATTAACTAAATTTTATAAAGTAAATACTAAAGATATATAGATTAGATAGCATAATAATATTAAAAATAAATTTGATATCTAAAAAAATATATATTTCATTCTTATATTTATAAATACTTTATGCTAAAAAGTTGAATAAATATATTATTTTTTTTAAATACTATTTGAAAATTTCTGAAACTACTAAACTCTACTAAGAAATTTCTAAAAACTACGAATTTATATTAGAAATTTCTAAAACTGCTAAATATTACTAAAAAAAATTAACATTATATAATGTTTTTAGATAAATACTATTTAAGTTTAAATAAATATTAAAATTATTTTTTATAATATTAGTATATGCAAAATATTTTTGATTAAGTAGCTAGTTTTTTTTTTAGATTTTAACTTTTTTTTTATAATAAAATATTATGCTAAAATTTGTAAACTAATAAAAGAATGATAATAGTTTTATCATTTTGAATTATTCTAAATTTATCTTTTACTAATAATTTCTATTTTGTTTAATATACTATTAAATATTAAGAATAAATAGAAATAATTTTTTTTTATTATTATTATATTCTGTAAAAATAACAGAGAATTTATCTATAATTATAAAACTATTCTACCTATTATTAATATTTATTCAAATATCTAACTGTTTTAAGGAATTAATATTTATTAGTAATTTTATTAAGTATGTGAACCTTTTTTATTTATTTTAAGTTCTAAATGCTCTGTAATATTTTTAAAATTATTAATGAATTTGATTCATTATCAATTATTACATATGATATAATATTATTTTATATCTTATAAAAGATAATTATAATATTAATAATATCTTTTACTTAAAAAAAATTTATTTCTTTAGATTTAGGCTAATATATATATAAATGTAATTTATCTAAAATATCTTGATTATAAGATACTTTGCAGCTATTTTTTTAAGCTAAAGTACAAGTATTAATAATTTAATTTAAAGTATAAGAAGTATTAAATTTCATTATTTAATAAAATCTGTAATAATTATGTTTTCATTTAAAGTCTTTTCATTTTTTAGAATTTGTAAAAAGAATTTTTTATTTAATATTTGTAGCCTATATTAGTAGATATAAAATATCTAGAATTCTTTTAAAACTTATTTTCTGCTATTTTTCTTTTTTTAACTATTTTATCATTATAATATTATTTAAACATAAGTCTTTTAATTTAAGAATTATTATATTAATATATTTTAAATTTTCTATAAGAATCTTTTTTAAGATAATACTGAATTAATAATAATATTATAAATTTTAAAGCTATTTGATAAACTTATCAAATATCTTATAAGATTTGGAAGTAAGAGATGTTTTGATAACTATTTGCTTATAAATCTTTTTATAAGAACTTTACTTTACTTTACTTTTTTATAATATAATATTTTAATATAAAATTTTAGAATTTGAATTTGTTATTATTATTACAATATATTTATTATTTTCTTCTATTTTTTTTCATTATTACTGGTTGAAATCAAAAAATTAGATATGTGAAAAATCAGCCTAAAATTAACCTAAAATTGACAAATCATTAAAAATTAGTTTAACTGATTAGCATATATCAAGAATTAGCTAAAAATTTAACTTATCTTATTTATAGTCAATTAGCATACTTATAGCTAATTAGTATACATCAAAAATTAACTAAAATTTAATTTATCTTATTTATTGTCAACTAACATTCAATTAATATCTGATTAATATACACTATTTAAAAATAAGTTTACACAGTTAGTATTTTAGATTATATTTGAAATTATATATAATAAAATAAATTTATTTTGCTATTAATGGAAAACTTTATCTTTTATTTATATATATATTTATTGTTATTATATATACAAAATAAAAATATTTTGAAATTATAAATAAATATATAGTATTAATATCTATTTGAAAATTTATTCATAATATAATAAGTACTAATATTTCAGACAAAACTATTATTAACATCTGAAATATTTTGTCAAAGAATTTTTCTATAATCTGAAACTCTGAAATCTCTGAAACCTTAAATTTGAAAAGATTTTTGTAAATTAATTTGGTGAAACTAGTTTTGCCTAAAACATTAATAAGTACAAATTTTGAACTTACTATTATTAAACAAGTATAAATAATCAGACTATATAAAAGTGATTGTAAAAATTCTGATATTATTAGAATTATGAATTAACCAAAGTTTATAATTATAATAACAATTTTATGAAATAGAAATTCAAATAATATATTAAGCAAAAAAAGAAGTAATCAGCCTTCATTACTTAATGATAAAGATTAAAAATTTTTAAGAAGATTATTAATAAAAATAATAAAGTTTTAGTTGATATAATACAAAAGAAATTTTTAGTAATAATTGATTAAAATATTTATATTAAAACCAAATTGAATACAACTACTATTGAGCTGCAAAAAACCATTTTTAAATGAAAATTATGCTAAAAACAGCTAAAATAATGCTTAAAAAAATAAAGTTAGACAGTATAATATTAAAGAAATATCATATAAAATGATAAATCAAAGGTTACTCTTTTTTGTAATGATAATTCTATTTAGATTTGAAATAAACTAGATACTCATTTTAATATTGAAATCTGAATCTATTCATTAAATATGGTAATAGAGGGTTATGGTTTGAAAATGATTTTCAGACAAAGGATTGGTCTTTTAATGAAAATAAAAGAAATAATCAATCATTATAATAATATAAAATTTTAAATAATAATTTGTTATTATTTATTAGTTTAATATTAAAGCATAAATTGCTAAAAAAATTAAAATGTTAATTAATTGATTTATTCAATCTTCAGATTTGAATCCTATTAAGCATCTTTAGAATCATCTTGAATATTCATTATATAATCATTTAGATTTTCTAAAATCTTAAGGATTTAGAAATATAACTAAAGAAAAATAAAAAATTTTACAAGAAACTTATCTAAAATTAATTAATATTTCAAAGAATAAAAACATGTATTATTAATAATAATTGGCCAATTAGATACTAAAATTTTATTTGAAAAATAATAATAAACTACTTTTTTAAAAATTATGCAAACTTATTTTCAGATAATATACATTAAAAATCAGTTAAAATATATTAAATTAAAATAAATTAAGAAGAAATATAATTAATTTTGTGAATGAAGTTTTTATTATTCAGTTGAAATAATTCAGATTATTCCAATTAAATAATTTTTATTTATCATTCATTTAAAATAATAATTTTATTATTTTAAATAAATAATATATTATCATTTATTTAGAATAATAATTTCTATCATTCCAATCAAATGATTTTTATTATTCATTTAGAATGATATTTTTATCATTTCAAAAAGAATGATTCTTTTATTATTTGACTAAAATAATATTTTTATTATTCTAATTAAATGATTTTTACCATTTGTTTAGAATAATAATTTTTATATATCAAGTAAATCACTAGATAAAAACCTTTTCTAAGTTAATTTCTAAAAAGCTACTTGATGACAATTTATTGATTTATACTGATATTTTACTCTTATTTATACTTGTAAAATAGTCAGAAAATTTATAGCTAGATTAACTATATATAAATTAATGTTAAGAACTAATATATATTTTTTTGTTAACTTAAAATTTTAAAATACCAAATTTAATTGCATTATTAAAATCGTTAATATTTGCATTTTTAAATACTACGATTGCCCTTTAATTTGGTAAAAAACTAACTCACTTGATTTCTGATATTATCAAAATTAGTAATATAATGTTCATAAAAAGAATCAAATATATTAGAAAATTTGGTTTTATAAGAAAAATTGATGGTTAGATAGTATACTATGTAACGTAAATAATTTCTTATTATAATTATTATTGTCGATCATGTTGATCTTGTTATTGTATTCCAAAAATGTAAATTTAGTAGGATTAAAAAAAAAAAATGATTTTCTGCGGTTATGATATTTTGTTTGAATCTTTTATAAAATTTAAAGGATTTTATCCTTCAATAAATTGTATTCACTATGGCAGATGGTTATCGTAACCTTCAAATTCAAGATGATTCAGCTAATTACGAAGAGGAGGATGCACAAAAATGGAGGCAACAAAAAACCGAAAAAGGAACAGACGAATTTATAGATCGTTCTGAAGGAAAACGAATGCCTGACGAGGTTTGGCTGGTAATAAAAAATTAACGACGACGAATTTTTGGATGGTTCTCAAGTTTACATTGGAATTATATTAAATTTTCTCTAAATTTTGTGAAGATTCCTCCGAATATTCATCCGGTTGATATTCTTGGAGAAAAAAAGAGTAATTTACAACGTATTGAAGAATCAACTAATACACATATGCTTCATAATGAGCAAGAAGCTGTAAGCATCAATTATTCTAACTTGTAGCGTGTGATTTATATTGTGTTAAACTTCATTACTTGATTGAATTATATTCTAGCAAATTGAAATGTGGGGATCGCGTAAAGAAATTGAGCAAGCTATCAAACAATGGAATGCACTTTCTGATAGCGTGTTAGAGAGACAAGATAAATTACGCAAGAAACAAAAATCCAAGGGCTGGGGAAAACCTGAAAAGTATCTTAATGAAAAACAAAAGCTAAAGATTGAACGTAGAAAAGCTAGGCAAGAGGTAGAAAAAAATTACAAGGGCTATCCACCTGAAGACAAACTCTTCAATGGGCTTTTTGTTCTTCCCAATTCCGACATTCCTATTGCGCGAATTATTGGGAATAAAGAAGAGATTTTGGATCCATTACGTATTGACACCAAATGTTTTATATGGTTTGAACCAAGCGCTAATGTAGGTATTTAATCAATAATATTCTCAAATCTTTATTAAGTTCTAAATAAATAATTCCTTTTATGTATATACATTTTTTTTAAAAACATAAAGTGTATAAAAGTTGTTGGCGATTCTTATGGAACTGTTGAAGAAGCAACGACGCGAGTCAAGAACTTGTATATTAAAGTACTTGCGGTATGAAAACACATTTAATTCTTAACAGTGTAGATTAAATAATATATCATATTCACAATTAGTCAATTCTTTTATAGTCTAGACAAATTCCTCACGCCATTGTAAATGATCAGAGCATCTACAAAGGCTGGGTACACCATTTGATGGAACTACCACATGGAAATTATAAAATTAAAATAGCGAAACCCCCAGCTTGGTTCATATTACCATATGATAATACTGGTGAAATTAGACTTCTCGAACCAGTTTACCAAGGGGAAACGATTTCAATTGTCGGTAAGGAAGGAGCTTTAAGGGATTTACATTCAAACTCGGATTTAAGTATTTCAGAAACGTGAGTTTTTTTTTAAGAATACAGTCATACTTCATAATGATAACATATGGATATTAATTTCGATAAATATTAGTATCCATGAGTCAAATGTCAAAACAATCGAGACCGCTCTTTTGAAAGCGTTGAATACCATTTATTTATTTGACGAAGAAGCTAAAATGCGTGTTAGGTATTTGATATAAATTTTTTTAAAAGGAAATATGTGCTTTGTGTTATTTATTATTAAAGATTCCTATCATATCCAGGTTTGGGCATGTATGTCTAACAGATTTTCCTAAGGAAGAATTGTGGCCTATTGAAAAATTCAATAATAAGGTCCTGAGTGATTCACGATTAATGTCCAAATTTGCTACGGGGTAAGTGTTTTTAGATAAGTTAATATTTGTTTCATATGAATTTTTTAACAGTAAATTTTTAATTTTGTTTTTTTTTTCTTTTAGAATTGCCAACCATCGTAATCAGCTCAATCCTTTGCTTGAATTACTTTCTACCGGCAACAGTAAAAAATCTGGCCAAAGGCAAGATGATCAAGAGTATGATCAAGAATTAGAAGATCAAGATGATGTCGATCACAAATTGGATTATCATGAACTTTTTTCTATTGGCGAAAAAAAACCTCCTAAACGAAAATATAAGTATAATCCAGAATGGGAAGGTTCGCCATTTCGAGAATTTAAGATTCGTGCATTGCGTACATCCAATCTATCCGACCCAAAAAAGGATAGTAATCCAGGGCCCTGGCCATGTACGTTTGAAGTTCATTTTAAGAAAGATGGAAAAATTGGATTATGGAACGCCACCGTTGATGAAAAAAATGTATTGGACATTAACATGTCATGTTTAGATAAGTTAGTATTATGTGTTTATACCGTAAATATATATATATTATATATTTCAATAATTAACAAAAAAAGAATATATATATTAATATATATATATATTTTTTTTTAAAGTGATTATTCGTGGAAACTTAATATCAAAACAGCAAAGCGTCTTTCTAATGATAAGTTTAGTGCTCAAGGAAATTTCGTTTATAAATTGCGAGTTTGGTAACTATATAATGCATGTATTGTTGTTCTACTTGATTCATTTTAAGAATGCTAATTTATTTAAAATAATAATATAAACATAGTCCACAAAATCGATTGGTTTATTCAAACACTGACGAAATAACTGTTATCTCAGTATGTGAAAAAACCAAATGGAAATATTGGTGGGAGAAAAATATCGTTATAGAAGTTACTAGATATGAATTTTGGAAATTATCAAATACCATGAATCATCGTCCAGGTATTGAAGTTTCTTTGGCTCGAGAAAATCAACCCGTCATTAGTTATGGGGTAACGGTAAGTAACGTGTTTTAAAATATTCCTATCTTTATTTTTTTATTTTTTATTATGGAACTAAGATCTCTATTTAATATATATAGTTTTACAAAAAGTCTTGGGATGATCATTTTGCTATTAACAATAATTTAAATGTTGGCGAAGCACCTGAATGGCATCCTAGCGATATTATAGAAGGTACTGTTGAATCTTTGCTGGATGAAATTCGGAATTTTTTGGAAGCTCTTCAAAATAAACTCCCAAATAATGAATAATTACTAATTTCGCTATGACAAATATTGAAAAGTTTATATGGAGAGTATTTATACCTGAATTTTATTGTAATTTACAAGTGATGCATTAGTTCAATAAAATATCTGTACACTAAACATATTAAATTATGATCTGGTATGCAGTTAAATTGTAAATATTTATTTATAATCGACACATTCCTTCCAATTTTTAATGCTTAAATTCGTCGAGTTTTTTAATTTATTTAAAATGTCGATCATTTTGGACACACATTTAACATACTTAACATATTAAATTTAATCGCCCATGTAA
This sequence comes from Funneliformis mosseae, assembly GCA_910592005.1. Taxonomy (NCBI): domain Eukaryota; kingdom Fungi; phylum Glomeromycota; class Glomeromycetes; order Glomerales; family Glomeraceae; genus Funneliformis; species Funneliformis mosseae. Next base: position 30,874 of record CAJVPP010000085.1, on the reverse strand, counting down.
AAAACATTGAACAGAATAACCTGTAATCGCCTATGTAAAATAAGAATATAATTTATACTACAGACTATTCTTTTAAACAATTAAATAAAGTTAATCGTTTTTTTTTTAACGCATGCATTCCTTCGGTTAGTTATGGTTTAATTTTAATGAATTTAGCGAAATAGATATATATTTTTTATTTTAAAATAAGCAATTTATGGTTCGTATAATATAATAACGAATAATATTTGTAATGAAAAGGGAAAAGGGTGATTAAAAAAATACAGTCAGACTAATCAGAATACAATTATTGTTTTCTTTTGCGACCAAGTTTATGATAAAATATACAATACAATAAACTTTTTAAGTAGAATATTATTGATAAAAATAATAACTATGAAAAATTTAATCGTTATAATTTTCCAATTTTCTCATGATAATACTCAATCCTTTTTCGACAACAAAACTGTAGAGAATTCATAAAAAAAATTATTTTATATTTAATATTAATTTAAAATATTTTATAAAAATATAAAATATAAGTAATAAAGTAATACTTACTTTCCGGGGAGTGTCAAATTAATTGAAAATTTACCAACTGGTAAATTGTTTATTAAACATTAGAAGGAATTGTACCTTCAATTTTGATTTTACGATCTAAACAGAATAGTTTTAATGATCGTTTTTCAAAACCGGGCGTTGCTAAGATTATTTTGAAATTTCTCCTAAAAGTACAATAAAATTTAATTTTTTTACAATTATAGCAATGGTAAAAATTATACTTACGATTCTTCAATTAGAGCATAATATATTTTTTGGTTGTTTTCACCACTTTCATTATTGTTTTCATTATTTACATTATTGTTTTCATTGGTTTCATTACGATTTTCACTTTTTGCCTTTCGTTTATCAAAACGAAAAAAAAAATAAATTTTAATTTTTATAAAGGAATAAATTATATGAGACAAACTCCTTACCTGAGGCTTTTGTGAATTTAATTGGTTTTTGCAAACCACCGGGAACTGTCTGTTCCTTTACTTTGTCATAAAAGTTGTCTGCATCAACTTTTCATTAAATGCACAAACCCATTCCTAATTTTTAAATGCTATTTTAGTAAAGTGATTTTATTTTTATTTAAATAATAAAATTTAAATTTACCTTCTTGACAATTTTTTAACCACATGAGCAATTTCATACCTCTCTTCTCTTAACACTTTTCAATGCTCAAGTAATTCACGCCTATTAAGTTTCCTTCAAGCTTAACGTGATTATTAAAAATATTACAAGATCATTCTCTATAAACAAGTAAATCTTTTTTAAAAAGAAAAAAAAATTTGTTAGACATACACAAAATTTATCTTAGGTGATGATTAAGATAAATCGAATACCGTAAAACAAGTTTTTGACTGTTGTAAGAAAGGAACATAACTGATTCCTTTTCAGAATCAGTAGACTTTACAACGGTGCAATTCAAAAAACTTTTTAACAACATTAGAAGTTTATTTTCACAAAGGGAGTATTATAACGAAGGAGTATCAAAACCTCCACAAAGGGAGTATTAAAACGAACACCTCCACAAAGGGAATATTAGAACGAACACCTTCACGAAGGAAGTATTAGAATGATCACCTCCACGAAGGAGTATTAAAATGAACACCTCCACGAAGGAAGTATTAGAATGAAAGCCTCCACGAAGGGAATATGAGAACGAACACCTCCATGAAACAGTGTTGGCAATTTTATCATTCCAATTGCATGAATTGGACATATAAAATTCATATGTCCAATTCAAATTGTGGCGCAGTTTTACTAAGTCCAATTGGTCCAATTGCCAACACTGCCACGAAAGGAGTATTAGAATGAACACCTCCACGAAGGGAGTATTAGAATGATCACCTCCACGAAGGGAGTATTAGAACGAAAACCTCCACGAAAGGGAGTATTAGTATCACCACGAAGGAGTATTAGAACGAAAACCTCCACGAAAGGGAGTATTAGTATCACCACGAAGGAGTATTAGAATGATCACCTCCGCGAAGAAGTATTAAAACGAACACCTCCACGAAGGGAGTATTAAAACGAACACCTCCACGAAGGGAGTATTAGAATGATCACCTCCACGAAGGAGTATTAGAATGATCACCTCCACGAAAGGAGTATTAGAATGATCACCTCCACAAGGAGTATTAGAACGAACACCTTCACGAAGGGAGTATTAAAACAAACACCTTCACGAAGGGAGTATTAGAACGAAAACCTCTACGAAGGAAGTATTAGAATGATCACCTCCACGAAGGAGTATTAGAACGAACACCTCCACGAAGGGAGAATTAGAACGAAAACCTCCACGAAGAAAGTATTAGTATCACCTTCACGAAGGGAGTATTAGAACAACACCTCCACGAAGGGAGTATTAGAATGAACACCTCCACGAAGGTGTTAAAACCTCTATCAAGATCATATTAATATCACCATGAAGAAAATATTAAATTCAGAAACACAGATGCGTACCTTGACATTCTTGAAAATTTAAAATTTTTTAACAAAAAATAAAAAGGAAAAAAGGGGAGTATTTATTTATATATATACAGACTAACACGTGCAATTTTTCATTTCATAGCTGTGACAAGCTCTATAAAGAAAAAAAATGTATCTGACGCATTCGTAGGTATATGAGTTTTGGACTGAAAGGTTAACAACCATTTATGGAAACAAAATGTCTCGGCCAAACTATCTTGAAATTATCCGCTAAAAAGGTTATTTTATGAAAATCATTTTTTTTTTTGATTTTCGCGTTTCGTGTTTGCAGTTATAGTTTCAAAATGATAAAGGTATTGCCGATCCTGATTATTTAAATCATGATTGGCCAATTAAAATATAGATCGTGCATGTAGATCATGTAGATTACAAAAAATTTCGATCGAATTGTTAGATCCATCTTGTAAAATGAAGACTAGAAACTTCGGACCATGTTCAGTTATTAATTGTACAAATACAAATGTTAGATTTCGTGTAATAACAGAGCTTGCATACGAAAATGTATAAAAATCAAATTTTTACAAAAATACCCTAATATCGAAATAGGAACAGCTTTGTTGTTGGTAGTGGAAAATTCTAATTGTAATAAAAATCAACAAGAAAACATATTAAACCCAATAAATTCTAGGTCGAATAATAATAATACAGGTAATTTAGAAATATATTTTTTTTAATTATATTATATTATATAAGATGCAGATATTTTCAGGTCAGAAGATTTTGAAGATAATGAAGAAGGAGAACCCTGAAGAAATAGAAAAGAATTAAATATTATCATGTGAATATTCTTTCAAATACTCCTAGAAGCTGAAATTAATCAAATATATCTGGTAAAAATGTAAATTGGCAAAAGAACAGCAAATAAACATTCAACTTGCAGTAAAAACGTTAACCACACTTTTTTCCCTTTTAAATTAAAGTTTGAGTTGGTTTAAATGAAGTTATATAAATTATCGATATACTTTCAATTTATTAATCAATTGACAACTAATTGTGTAACTGATTAAAACTTAGTTAATATGTAAAATATAATTGAACAAATTATTTACTCTTACCCATTAAGTCAAGATACATTATTACGTCATAATCCTGAGATTGGTGATCCCGAATTTGATTTTGTGCATCTGTGCATCGTCAATGCTTATGACTATAAAAGCCTCATCCATAGTTTATCGTATTACGCAACTAGTTTAAGCAAGTTCAGTATTCAACGGTCTTGAACGCCGCCTTTCAACTTACCCTTGTTCATTTTGCTTTGCGTTCCCGGCGCATTGAGATCCGCATGCAATCTCGACAGCCCGCACCGATTGCCCCTCCACCTCAATTATATCGATCCTCACAATCTGCTTCTTTAGTTCAAGTATCAAATCAAACGCTTTCTCCAATTTCAACCGCACATCACCAAATTTCTCCGCCAGTGTCAAGAACTCATCAAAACCGTCAACTTCGAGGTCTTGACACTTCACCTTCTACTAGCGTTCGTTCCGATTTTCTTCTTCCACCTCAAACGGGTGTATCTTCGCCAATTATAACAAGCTTTCAGCCTCTCTTTAGTCCAAACTTAAACTCTCCTCTTACCCCTCGTAGACCTTATCCTGGAGTCTCTTGTCTTATACATGAAGGACAACGAGCGTTTATACAAAGAAGAATTTTGACTGATATACAAATTTTTACTAATTTACAAATTCATCAACTAAAGTTTATATGTTCGGGTAGAAGTATTTCTCCCTACGATTTGGAAGCCTGGGAAGCAATGTTGAGCAACGAAAAGTTTCCGACTACGAATTCTGGGTGAGTCCGCCGAAAGTTCTGTTAATGCAATTTAGCATAGTGACAGAATATTGTTTAGGTATAATCCAGTGCAATTTTCACATGGAATGCATCCTGTTTTAAATGCACATTTGTTGCTTTTATTACCTTCCATCTGGTTAATAATAAAATCTAATGAATATTTGTTTTATTTAATATTTTTTGTAGTCAAGATGCTTACGATGTTGATATTGCGACTGTGAGCCTTGCCATTGAGTTTGGTAGGATTTCTATTATACGCATGTTTTAAGTCGTTAATTATCATCTATATTGATTTTTTATTTCAACTTTTAGCCAGTAATAATACCAAAACTGCAAATTTCAATACTTTGCTTCTTCATGCGTTAAGTCAAATGCGTCACATAATAGATCCCGAATTCCATGGGTAATTGACGTGATTTTTAACCTTGTTAACTTATTTATTATGGAATGTTAATATTGCCTTCTTATTATTCAGGGAAGTTCCAGTAGAAGCATATAATTCCTTATTTCTTGTGAGAGTTTTTTCAAAACACTTTATTGGAAATTTATCGCTTGATGAAATTCATCGACAATTTGAAGGTTGATTATTTATTTGAATTCATCTGTTTTAATTTTTATGAATACTAATTATATTAATTTTTTATAGGAAATCATACCATTGCAATAGGATCAACTAAGCTTAATGGATTGAATTCTAAAATTGATGAATATAAACGTGTTCCAATTGAACTTGATCAAAAAAAACTTGTGATCGATCCTAAAGTTACTCGGGATATCAGGCCAAAGGCTGAACAACTTTTGGATGGGTTATTGACAGTTATTTTGAAGTTGGATCCAACGTAAGAAAACTAATTTAAATTAATATCTCATTATTATTTGATAGCTTTGATTTTTATTTAATTCCCTTTGTATCCTAGTTCAAATGCGTCAACATATGAATATTATCAAGAATGTTTAAACACTTTGTTGGTTTTACTCTCAGCACAAATACACCAATCAAATGCAAGTCAAATAGAAAACAATTATTTTCTAAATATTTTATTGACTAACTTTAGGTAAGACCATAATAATATTATTATCATTATCATTAAGTTATAATTTGCATTAATTTATATTTATGTATATCTACAGTGAGCTGGTCAATAACTTAACTAAGCGACTTGTGACAAACTTTATTGAACAAAAGCCACCACCACCTGCATCCACAAGTATGAGATTAATTGGTTTATTTGCCAAAATTTTTATTTTTATTCAATCCAGCAAATAGAATAGTTCTATTTTTAATTTTGCTGGCACAATTACGTCACACGACAGGCGTTGTGTATAATGCCTATTCCTATCTTTTCCCTAGTAGATCATCGGCAACTTTACCATCAGATCCTCCGCCAATAGCAGAAAGAAGTTTACTTATTTTACTGTTACTCTCTGTTCAATGCCGAATTCCAGATGAGAAAACAAAAAATTTTCGTGAAGGAATTAGATCTTTAAAAGACGCGCAAGGTTCTTGGGATTTTTTTTTTTTTTTTTTAATAATCTAGGTGGTCAGTATACGTTTATAATACAATTTCCTTATCGTAAATGAATTTATTTTCTAGGAATCGATGAGAGCAATCTGGCAGTATCATTTCGTACTTTATATCAATTGATTTGTCGGTAAGCTATTCATTTGTAATAATTTTATCTTTAGTATAAAATTTTGTTATTTTATTATTTATTTATTTTTAATCTTTTTTTTTTTTTTTCATGGCAGTCAGTTGCCAAATGAAGAGATTTGTTTGTTATTATATCTATTCATGATCGAAAATGAAGATTTTAGGGTTTACGTTTTGTCTCGTTTAGACCCCGAAATTCTTGTTTGTATTATTATCATCGATCGTATTTTTTCTTATTTAACAATTAATTTTAATACTTTACTTACTATTTATTTTTAATTAGTTACTTCAAATCCTAAGATTGTTGTATGATGGAATTGATAACAAAACAAATTATTCGCAGATGTATATTCTGCTTACAATTATTTTGCTTTTTAGTCAGGATGAAGTCTTTAACGAGAATATTCAAAAAATCGTATCCTTTATTAAATAAAAGAACGGATGTAAAAGGCTATTTAAGTATTCATAATTCATTGAATAGAGGGTTTTTTGGATATTCATTTCAAAAGTTATTTACTAAATTAGATGATGCTGAATTTTTACTTTGAATTTATAAAAAAATAAGCATAATATATGCACAGAGAATCAGCTTGAATGATTTAATAGGGTTATTTACGTAAAATAAGAGGAGTCTTACACTTAGGAGATAATATGGATGGATCAACCAAATTTAATTCAAAAAAAAAATACTATTTAAGAAAGCTCCACACAATGAATTTATGAATACGTCAATCAAGTATTGCCAACTATAACATGAACATTCGTATTATGAAATTGAAAAAGGTTATTATTTATTAAAGAAATATTATTTCCTTGATTCAAAGCAATTTTTGTAGTCTATATCATATCAACCATGGTTCACAGAAAGATTTTTAAAATCCATAACATTAGGAGGGTTGACGTATTTAGTCCTTATAAGGATTATACAGTTTAACCTCAGTTCACATCAGGTAAGAACTTTACTTTTCAAGTTTATTTGAAAATCATTGATTATAATATAAACCATTTATTTTTTAAAGGATGTGTACTTTCACAACAACTGTTTAGCAATTATGGCTAACTTGGGGAATAGTATTCAAGATATACATCCATATGTTGCGCAAAGACTTGTTAAGTAAGCGCTAATTATCATAATTTCAATTTATTGAAAGTTTTTGACACTTTCTACGAATAAAATAAATATATGATTTTTACTTTTCTAATAGCATGTTCGACATTGTAGCTAAGCGATATCAAAAATTATTAAAAAGAGCTCAGCAACAAGGTGAAGATGAAAATGTGAGTATTTGTATTAAATTTATATTCTTCATATTGCTATTATATTACGTTAAATATTTTTTTTTTTACCCACGTTTTTTATGTAAGTCTGACGCTGTCGCAATATACGGTGAACTCGTCAATTTAGTCCTGGAAATCATCAATTCAGTGTTGACTCGAAGACTTAATTCTAATCCAGAATTAATATATTCACTATTACATAAAAAGGATTTGTTTACGCATTTTCAATTGCATCCTCAGTTTTCAGAATTAATTGCTAATATTGATAATGTAAGAATCTCATGATCAAGTTATATTTTTAAACGAACAAAGCAAGTTAAATCTTTAAAATTTTATTACATTAGGTAATTAGTTATTTTCATGCTCGAATATCCGAAGCAAATCTTAAATCTCCATCCGCGGAAGAGATTTCAGAGCTAATTGAAACTGCAGCAAGAACTTGGCCACCAGGCAGACTTAAGGTTTTGTATAAAATCTTATATTCTTATCTCATGGTTTTTTTAATAATGTCCTATTCAATTATAGGAGTTCCCTGATTTGAAATTCCAATATGAGGAAGAAACGGAATCACAAGAATTCTTTTGTCCATATGTGTGGGCTTTGATATATCGTCACACTTGGATTTACTGGGATGAGGATAAAGCTCATATCTTACGCGATTATATCATAGTAAGTTAATGGTTTTTTTTTATTTAACATTCTTTTTTTTTATATTGGCTTTAATAAATTAATTTCTGCATATATACATTTTTAATGTAATTTCAGTATGATGATGAGATGGAAGAATCAGCCGTTCAAGTCGTATAAAATAATACGAGTATTCGTAATGATTTATTATTTATGGAAAAATTTAGATTATAAAAAAAAAATAAACAAAAGTCTATAACTTATTTTTTCACGTTAGAATTAATGCATTTTTATAATATATTAAAAAAAAAAAAATAGTTTTAATATCGGATTATTGTATAATAGTATTTACATTTTACTATACTAAAACAAATATCTGTAAAAGTTGTTTATTTATTTAGTTATCGCTATACATATATATTTATATAAATTTATTTACTCACCATATAAAGAAAATTAACAGATTAAACATGAATATTCAAATTCTCAATTATATATAAACATTAATAAATTTTACCTTCTACAGGGAGAAAAATTTTGAATCAAGTATTAAATTACTCATCTCCATATCGACGTCGATCCCATTCTGAATTGTCTCGACTTCCAAATCCACGACCGAATCCACCTCCTCCTCCACCACCACCACCGTATCCACCACGATTGAATCGTCCTCCTCCTCGGCCACCTCGACCACCTCTTCCAAAACTGCCCCCTTCGTTGTTATTACGAGGACCAGAAGCTTCTTCAGCACGAAGCTGTCTTCCTTCATATTCATAACCATTAATACTCTCCAAAGCTTTTTGGGCCGCTTCTTCTTCATTATATTCGATAAATCCAAAACCGCGAGGTCTTCCTTCGAAATCCATAGGTAAACGAACCGAAGCGACATCACCATATTTGGTACCAAGGTCTCTAAGCATTTGTTCATTAACACCCCAAGGTATGTTTGCAACATATATAGTTTTACTGGCAAAACTTCGACTTAAAATTGAAGTGAAGTTGGTGATAAAAGGCGACCTTGTAGAAATGGCTGGTCGAATCGACCTATTTACTGCAGCGGTAATTGATTTATACATATTTTTATTTTTATTCTTTTAATTTATGTATTTCTTTTTATTTCGTTAAGGAATAAATAAAAATTTTGGTAAAAGAAAAAAGAAAAAAAAATTTTTTTTCGATTGATTTATCAAAAAATTTTTTTTCAATAGATTTATCAAAAAAAAATTTTTTTTTTTTCATCACCTATTACGATCATTGGATTAAAGATCAATTTTTTTACAGATCGGCCGTGTAACAACCAACGAAACAAAATTTAATTAACTCGTAGTATACTTTTTATACTTGTTCAAATAATTTATAATTAAAATTTTTAATTGTATTTGTACCATCTTCAAAAAATAAAATAATAAAAAAAATAAAAAAGAATTTCCTACAAAATTGGTTTAAAAAAAAAAAAAAAAATGTTTGGAACCTTTTAAATTGCTGTTATGTTATCATCAAATTTTAGTATATTTAATATATACCAAATCGTCAAAGTTCCAATAATGCAAAACGATAATAACCCTTCACAAGGAAAAACTCCTCACAAAGAAAATCTTTATTACATTATTAATTTAGCATACTTATGACTCGAACCAAACCAATGGATGGCAATTTTAAAATAAAATGCCCTCGAGAAGTTGATTCTCGGTGGTTTTAGATCTTAAGGAAGTATGCATTTGAAAATAAAAAAAAAAAATAATCCATTATTTAAATAATTTTGAATCCCTTAAATGATTGGCTCAAAAATAACAAAATATGAATACGATGTTAACTCAATTTGAATAAAGAAAAAAGAATATAAAAATTATATTTTTTTTATATAAATTTATAATAATTAGATTTTTTTACTTTTAATATTTATTTGGTATTATTTCAAAATTTTATTTTCAATAACTTTTTAGTTTTAATAATTATTATTATTATTTTTTTTGTAATTAGGTAATTTTTATAAAAAAGGTATAAAAATTTAAACTAATGTATCATTTATTATATATATATATATATATATTTATCTTTCTTTATAAGAGAGAAAAAAAAATGCAAATTTGTATTCTATTTTTATTTTTATTTTCAATGATAATTAAAAATGGTATTTTTTTTTAAAATTATTTTACTTAATATTATATATAATAGTAAAGGTTGCATTTACATATATTTTACTACAAAGGATGGATTGAAAAATGGAATTACAGATTCAATTACGGATTTTCTTTGCATAAAGAGTAATTATTTTTGATCGGTATTTTTCAAGCTTTAATACGAAAAAAATCAATAAATAATGAATTATCATACGTTCTTGCATTCTTCTAAAATATTCGAGTTTCTCTTTTTTTCATGCTATCCTTCCGGATTCATCTTAAAAAAATCTTGTAACTTTATCAATTTGCCTATCATTTTCTTACGATTATCTAAATATCTAATATTTAAATAAGCAGCGCAAATAATTTCAAATTCGCATGATAATTACTAAAATGTGAAAATTTTTAAAATAGCCAAAACAATAAATTTAAAATTTCGCAAATTATTTATTAAGGTTTGTAAATGTCAAATTAAGGGAGATATTTGTAAATTATACAATGTCGATATTGGTTTTTTCCTCTAATTTTCTTCATTTTCTATTTATATTCTATACTACATAATGAACAAAGCTAAAAATACATATAAAATTAAAAGATGAAATAAATTAAATAAAAATTAATGTAATAAATTATTTCATGCCACTCATTTCTATTACTAAAGTCACATTTTTCGCAATAACCTAAGTAGTTGAAGAATTAGTATATTAATAAAGGATCCAAATATATAACATAAAAAGGGTCAAATCAAAATAGTATATTCACCTCTTTCAATTCTTCTTCCAAACACTTTACTCTCTTTCTCATATCATTTATTTCTTTTGTCACCTTATCTTTTTCATTTATAGATTCTTCAAATTTTTGTTGAATATGTATAAGTTTATCTTTCAATTTCTCACATTCGGAACGTGACTCTCTCAAAGAATTCTCTAATCCTGACAAACGTTGTTCGTTACCATTACTAAAACGATCTGTAGCATTTCTTATGTTACGTTGGAGTTTTTCAAGTGCTGATAATCGTGACTGCATCGTTTCAGTTAACTTTGCAATTTCATCATCTTGCCGCTGCTTCATCGCTTGCAGTGATCGTTGGTGATCATTGAAAATCTGGGCTTTTTCTTCTTTATAGTCTTGGTGAACTACTTGGAGTTTTTGGGTAAGAGCTACTATTTGAGCTTCGAGATTCTGTTGAGTAGCTTTGTATTTTTCAATTTGTTTTGTAAGTGAATTTAATTTAAAAGTATCGTTAGGACCATCTCGATTTTGAGAACGAGAATTATTCTGTATCATAGCCTCCCTCTCAATGAGTTTTTGTTTGAGATCCGAGACTTGATTATGTAGGTCTTCGATTTCTGTCATTGAAACTCTGAGTCGACTTTGAAGGTCATTTATTTTTGTATCCGCATTTTGTTTTACTCGATCAGCATCAGCTTCAATAGTCCGTAGCTTTGCTGTCAAGCGACTTGTCGAAGACTCATAACTTTCAATACGAGCTTGCGATTGTTTTTTAAACATTTCAAGGTTTAATATTTCATTTTCTTTATTTGCACATTCTCGTAGCGCCTCTTCATATTTTTGCGATAGTTCTAGTTGTTTTGTTTCATAATCTTGAGATACTTGTAAAAGTTGTTCTAACCCTTCAGAATGTTTCTTCATATGATCCAATTCACTACGAAGTTCTTCTAATTCTGAATCTCTATCTCTCAGTTCAATTTCATAATTAGAAGAAAGATCGGATTCTTTCTGAGACCAAACTTCTCGTTCAGCTGCCATTTCTTTCATTAAAGTTCGCATACCATTTTGATGTTCTTCCAATAATTTTGATAGGGATTCTTTTTGTTTTTCAACGGTTTCTAAATCATTAGTCAGTTTTTCAGCAACCTCTTTCTTTTCTGATGTGACTAATCTATTGTTTTCTTTTAATTCAAAATTATCAGTCTCAAGTAGCTCAACTTTAGAACGAAAAACGGAAATGTCATTTGACAATTGCTGATTTTTATGTAAGAGTTGTTGGTGTTTAGCATTTAATTCTTTAAAAGCAGACTCTACACCTGCGAGACGACGAGTAGTTTCTTTCAATTCCTCCACAGTTTCAGAATTTTGTACGCTATTTCGTTCTATTCTCGAATTCTGGTCGGCTAATTCTTTTATTTTAATTTCATATTCTTTTATAAGTCGATCGCGAAGTTCTTGTAATTCTTTTTTATGGTCAATTTCCATTTTCGTACGAAGTAACGTTATGGATTGCTCTTGTCGTTCTTTGAAATTTTGTAAATCCATCTTCTTACTTGATTCTAGTTCTTCAGTTTCAGTTTTCCCACGTTCCAATTGAAGTTGAAGTTTGTTTATCATATCTGATTTGTCTTCGATCAGTTTTTCCAAGTCTTCACAACGTTCACTTTCCTCATTAAATTTCAGTTCTAAATTTGATAATTGAACTCGTAAGCTCGAAAGTTCCTCATCGGCATTATTTAATTGTTCACGAAGTGTCTTGACAATTGGTTCAACTTCTCCTTCCGACTTTGTCTTAGCATCCAATTGTCGTTTCAAATCTTTAATTATCTCTTCAGTTTTTTGTTGGAACGTTTCTATCATCTTACTGGTACTCTCCTTATTCCGATTGAGAACACTTATTTCCTTGCGTGAACGAGCGTGCTCATCCTGTAATTCAACTATTTTGTCTCCTTTTTGTTGAATTGTCGTTTCCAAAGCATTCAGATGAATTTTTAAATTTAATAAGATGGATTCTTTTTCTCGTTTGTCTTTAATCCAAGAACCCTCAGCAGCTTCTTTTTCACTCAATTCATGCATTAGTTCTTCTATCCTATTCCGTAGTCCCTTCTCACCTTCCTTTTTCATCCGCACTAATTGATCCCTTATTTGCATAAAAGCTTTTTTAGTTTCTCCTCGCATCATTGAATCTAACTGATTTACATGTTCTACACGAAGTATTTCGATCTCTCTCTCATATTCGTGCCTAATGGACCGTTTATCATTTTGGAACGTCTTTTTATTTTCCATTAACTCAACCTCCGCCTTTTCTTTTAACTTTTTCATCGACTTTAATTCCGTTATCATTTTATTCTTTTCTATATCATGAAGCCTCATTAATTCTTCTGTTCGAGATTCATAACGAATAGATATTTCATTCATCATCTTTTCCTCATTACCTTTACTTTGATTAATCAATTCTTTTCTTAATTTATCCATTTTCGAATTGTTTTCTTTTTCCATATTATCTTTAAGTTCTTGAATAACTTTTTCAAATGCTTTCTTTTGATCATTGATTGACTTTTCATAATCTAGCATTGTTTTATTAAGTTGAGTACTATGTTCTTTTCGTAATTTTTCAAGCTCTCCCTTGTGTTGCTGTTGTTGTTCTTCAAGTTTGTTCGTGAGAAATTGAATTTCCTCTACATTTTTCTGATAAACGTTGAATGAATTTTTAACATCCGTATTTGGTGGGGAAAGTTCAGATTTCGTAAAATCAAAATTCGAGTCGACTGGAGTTGTAAGACGAGTGCTGGTTGCACTAACCGAATTATTCGATGAAAGAAATTGTAAACTTGAATCCGAATAACTATCATCTCTTTCATGTTTTTTATATTTTAGAAGGTCATTTTCAAGACTTATCGGCGAATGAATTTTTTCATCATATTTAGATGATAAAGTAGTATTAATATCAAAATTATTTTTTTTTCGTTTCGAGTTTTTCCTCTTCCCAACCGTTATAAGCTCTGATTCTAAAGCCTGTATTTGAGTGGCCAATAAAGCCATGGTAGCAAATGAATTGCCCTTTGGTTGGCAATGCATTGTGGTTGAATTATTAATATTATATTTTGTAGGATAACCTACTTTTTCCGAAATTCCACGTTTATTACTTTCCATATCTGCTGAGTCTACCAGAGACAGAGATATTTCGTCGTAAATGTCTTTCTCACGATATAAAGTATTAAAAGTATCAGAAACTTTCCATCGATCTTGAGAATTCGTCAGAGAATTTTTAAACGCCATGAAACTCGAATTCCATAAAGGACACTTTAAAGAAAGAAAATTTTTAAGTAAAAAAAGAGGCAGATTTGATAAGTTCTGAAATTGTTTCTAATGCGTTACATATTTATTTTTATCTCCGAAACCACTGAGGGACAATTCGTAATACGCATGCACACATGAATGATCTTTTATTGATATTTTGGGTTAATTAGTTATTTCCTGATTTACGTGAAGGTCAAACTTGCATGCATTTGCATATAAGCCTTTTTACGTATTTATGTGTAGCGGTGAATGTGAATTTTTTTTTCTAATAAAAAAAAAAAATTTTTTTGTAACAAAAATCTCAAAATGTCAACTTACTCTTCGATCCAAATCGAAGGAGAAGGAAGGCCCTCTTCTGCAGGCAATACCATATTCGAAAATAATGTTCCAATAGATCGGTCACCATTATTAAGCGGAGATATAGTGATCGAGGATGAAAACGATTATGAGGGTGAAGGACCCGGCGGAGCACAACATGGATTCGCTAGTTATTACTCTTGTGCGGTAGGTCATCAAAATATATACGAAAGGAGGACCTCCTTGTCTTTAGCTAAATCAAGTTAACGACAAATGAGAATATCGAACGAATATCTTGATGGTTTTATTTTCAAACTTATTTAGATTTCTTTAAAAACGTAGATCAATCTTGCCAACACCATTCTTGGAACAGGGATGTTAGCCATGGTATTTATTTTAGGTTTTTTATTGCCTTTTTTTTTTTTGTTATTACACGACCTTTTGATGGGAACCTTTTTATTTTATTGAAAATGATTAGCCAGCAGCCATAGCATCAGTCGGACTTTTAATTGGCAGTATAATGATAATTTTTGCGGCAACCACTTCTGGACTTGGATTATATTTCTTGTCCCGTAGCGCTTCATATACAAAGAATCGTAATGCATCATTTTTTGCTGTATCACAATTAACTTATCCATCGGCATCCTCATTGTTTGATGCCGCTATTGCCATAAAGTGTTTTGGAGTTGCCGTTTCATATTTAATCATTATCGGTGATTTGATGCCGCAGGTGATAAACGGTTTCGGAGATAGTTTCGTAGATGAGTATTCAATATTTATGGATCGACGATTTTGGATAACTGTCTTTATGTTCGTCGTCGTACCTTTGGCATTCTTAAAGAGACTTGATTCTCTAAGGCATACTAGTTTCATCGCATTAATTGCTGTAGTTTATTTGGTATTTATCGTTATTTATCATTATTTCGGGCCTGATTATAAAGCCCCTCCAAAAGAAAAGATACATCTTGTGAAATTTTCAACAAAATTTTTTACAAATTTACCAATTTTTGTTTTTGCCTTCACGTGTCATCAAAATGTGAGTAATGCGTCTTAGTAATGCATGAGCTTGAAAGCTTTGATTTATTTTTATTTATTCGTTTTTAATTTTGGTTCCTTGTTAAATAACGTTGGTATCCTTTCCCCCCCTTAGATCTTTTCGATCTATAATGAACTTGCAGACAATAGTCAAAAAAATATTAACAGTGTTATCGTTGGTGCGATCGGAACGTCGGCTACAATATATCAGGTCATTGGAATATTGGGATATTTGAGTTTTGGTGATGACGTCTTGCCAAACGTCATTTTGATGTGTAAGTGTTTTTTGATTTGATCTCTTTTTCAGAAAAGAGAGAGGATGAGATCTATTCATTTCGAACCAAAAAACTAAGCCCACCTACTCGTTTTTTTGTCTTTGTTTTATTTTTTTTTTACCCTCCAGACAAATCAAGTTTTTTTGTTACTATCGGTCGTATAGCATTCGTGATTTGCATACTTTTCTCTTACCCATTACAAGCGCACCCGGCACGCGCTTGCCTGGAAAAATTACTTTTTTATAGATCAAATTCCACGAATGGTTATAAGAAACTTTCTTCACCAGAGATGTCAAATGTAAATTATTTCGGGTTAACATCCGGTATCCTGATATTTAGTTACATCATCGCTATATCGGTATCAAAATTAGATTTGGTAAGTAATATGGTATCATGTTCCTCATCAAATGACGAGAATCTATTTTATCATCTTTTTTTTTTTTTAATCATCAACTCTCCCCTCTCAATTACAAACCAGGTACTTGCATTCGTCGGATCAACAGGATCCACGGCAATTTCTTTTATATTACCGGGATTATATTATTATAAAATTCATGAAAATGATCCATGGGATAAAAGGAAAATATTGGCAGCATGTTTAATAATTTATGGTTTATGCGTCATGACCATTTGTTTGACGTTAAATATCGTAAAAGTTTCATCCTGAGATTGTTAACTTGTTTTGTCGAATTAGGAGTCGGATTTCAAGTATGAAATTCGTCTCTCTTTTTTTTTTTTTCTTTTTTTTTTTTTTTTAGAGTTTTCATAAATATCATATGATAGCATTATTATGATATATGATATGTATAATAGAATTTATTTATAAATAGAATTTATCTTTATTGAAATAGAGTAATCATACACATAATAAATAATTTAATTTAAAGGATCACAAGATTCAAGTCATGTAAATGGCTTATTATCACTTTAATACATATCGTAAGTTACAAGAAATGGTACAAATCAATTATAAATAACTTTAATACATCTGAATTCTGTTATCATTTCAACTTTCTCGTTTAACATCATGCGGATATTATCAAATTATGCAAAATAATCTATTATGAAAATTCAATTCCTTTTTTTTTCCTGGTCATTCATATATCATCCTGCATCATATTGCCTCCAAGGACAACCTTTTCTCCAGGATTAAAAGACGGCATTCCAAGGTAGGGACATGTTGAGCATCTGAACGCATCTCCAAGATAACACTGAATAAAGAAAACAACATAAGTAATCAAACTATCAATAAATTTGGGAAAAACAAACTTTGAATTATACGTACACTCCCACAAGACGAAGTTTGAGCCTTTGGTGCTGGTTTACTCTCTTTTTCTAATTCTTCGGCAAGACCACATGAACAATTCTTGCAAGCCTTTTTCTTTCCGCTAGTTTCACAATCGGGTCCTATAATTACAAATATCATATATAAATAATAGTAAAAAAAAAAAAATGAAATGAAAAAGATTGTTCTCATGATATTTACGAGTTAAAGTGCTCTTATCAGGTTTAATCAAATCATCATCATCCAACAATTGATCTTCGTCGACTAATTCATCATCATCAGTAGAAAGAGTCCATATGGAGGCTTTCTTTGTAGTACCGTTACCTGTTGAACATAAAACGAATGAATCTTGAGTACAATTAATTCTTATTCATTCAATTATTTATTTTTTAAAAAGATGAATGTTTTCGTTACATACCGTTTGCAGCTTTTTTGGCAAATGGCAAAGCAAATGAAGCACCAATTTCATACGTTGGCTTTTTAGCTACAACTTCGACTAAATGTAATTGGCCATTCAATGAATGAACCAGATCTCTTTTCTTATTCTCATCCGTAATTCCCCAGACTTGTTCTACAATATTGACCAGATCATTCATCTCAACTTTAGTAGCATTTTTGATTTCAAAATCTACGAACCCAGATAATTTGAGTTCACTAATTAAATCTTGAGTCGTGCGAGTGATTGGAACTTCAGCGGATCCTAAAGAGAGCAAGACGGGTTCCTTGAGGTAAAGGATACCACCTGGTACTAACGTCAAAGCAAACTTTGAAAGTGTTGAGGTATTATGAGCGGAAGCTAAGGAGCCAAAATAATTAGTATAAATGATATTATATGCGGAATTCGGTAGATCGCCTAAAATAATAAAAATAGAAACGAGTTTAATAAGTCAAAAGGTTTGCTGCAAGGTAAACTATGCAAATCAAGCTTTTACCTTGAACTATTTGACTTAATTTTTCAATATTGACAAAACCACTTTCAGTGACCTGTCGCATCAAAAATGATTTAGCTTCTTCAAGTTGGGAAGGATCCGAGTGAGATGAGTTGATCAAAAGAACTTTACTGCCGGGTGAGACTTGTGTAAAAGACATTTTATTAGAGAGAAAAAAAAAAAAGGAAATTTGAACATTGAAATTGTGTTTGATTCACATATTTATGTGATTATCTATACCAGAATAGGCTGGTGCATTTTAAGTTTTGCTTACAAACTTACAAAAGGAACGCCACCTTATCTATCATCTGGATTATAGTTTGTTTTTCAAATGTTATCTGCCCAAATCACGTAAATATAATGATTGATCTAGCCTAAAAAGGTCAATTAAAAGATCTACGCTAAAAGTCTGTGTGTGGCACCCTTCAGATCTGGATCTATTATTTGTTATATAAATTAAATCTCAAGCAATTTAAAAAATTTTGAGAACAAAAAAAAAAAAAAATCATGACTTCCCCTAAACCAAGAACTATTGCGGTGTTGGGTTCACGAGCTGTGGGTTAGTTGAGATATATATATATATATATATATATATTTTTCACGTTATTTATTTTATTAATTTATCTTATTTTTTTTATATATAATATAAGGTAAGTCGTCATTGACTATTCAATTCGTAGAAAACCATTTTGTAGACTCCTATTATCCTACTATTGAGAATACATTTAATAAAGTCATAAGGTATAGGGGACAGGAAATCGCGGCAGAAATTATTGATACTGCAGGACAGGTAAATAATTCAAAATATGAAATTAAACTAGAATAAACGAGTAGATTGAAATCCAACTGTTTATTTTTTTTTTCTTATAATCAGGATGAACACTCAATTTTGAATTCTACACATGGAGTAGGAATTCATGGGTATATTTTGGTGTATTCGGTTACATCTCGACAGAGTTTTGAAATGGTCAAAATTATTCGAGAAAAAATCCTGAATTTCACGGGGACTGAAGTACCAATAGTTTTGGTTGGGAACAAAACAGATTTACATATGCAGAGGTGAGCTTCTTGTAGATATTTCAAAAAGTTAATTGCTTCATTGATAACTAAAATTTAATTTTCATTATTAAAGACAATTAACTTCTGAAGAAGGAAAAGAGCTGGCTCGGCAATGGAATTGTGCTTGGACTGAGGCATCAGCGAAACATAATGAAAATATAAGTACGTTATCGTTGTTATTTACCTATTTGAATGAGATGGTGCTTGCAGAAATTAATTGATTTATTTGTTTATTTATTTATTTTTTAAAAAAAAAAATTAGCCCGAATTTTTGAACTCATGATAAGTGAAATTGAAAAACAACTTAATCCAAACGGAGAGGAGAACAGTGGATGTTCCATTGGTTGATTAATGTAATACTGTAACTCATCTAGATTTCTTTGTAGGATTTTCTTTTTATTAATTCCTTTATTTAAATGACACTTTGTATTTTAATTTCTTTAAAAGTTTTGATAATTAAATTAGAAACTTCATGTGTAAATAAAATTTTGTTTATTTCGGTTTAGTTTGATCTCCTTTTAGTTATTAAGAATTTTTTCGTTAAATTCAAAAACAATTATTTACAGAAATTTAAGATTAAATCGAAATAAGAGTCTATTCTTAGATTTCATCCGAGAGTAACCGAACAGAATGAATTTGTTTATTCTTTGGGTAACATCGGAAAATTTCATGCTCATGAAACCAATTTTTGCAATTAAATAATGGGTGTAATGTGTGGCTTGTTTCTTATGTCTCTTATGCATGACACGAATGAAATAATGTTCATGTGATCTCATTTTTTGATTAATTATCAACTCACGGGCAAATAATATAAAATCTAAAATGCATATGGGTTGATTGCTAGGAAAATCAGGTTCCGGGAATTTTTTAGCGAAATTGAGATTTTTATTGCATTTTAGTTTTTGATGTTATTAGATTAAAATGTATTAAGCTCTTAATTTTAGTCAAAAATTTCTCGGAACCTGATTTTCCTAGAAACACTCCCATATGGTGACAAAAATGTTTTTGTTATTATTAAGTTCCACAATATATATGCAGTAGATCAAAGCCAGATTTGGCTTTCTATTGTAGCGGAGTTGAGAGAAAAGTCGAGAAACCTCAGAGACACTATTTTCTTCTATTGCCTGTTGCGGATTATCGGAGATATCATTCATTCATGCAGTCAATTAGACCTAATATCTTGCCGGTCACTATTGAGACAATTAAAAAAGAAAAGATTACCTGGATACACGCATTCAAACCTCACCAAAAAAAGGTAGGGTCGGCCACGTGATCGCGGTGGTTATCGAGAATGTACTCCAACATTTTAACTATTTTTTTTTTAGTTCAAGATTTGGGAGACAATGTTATTTGCCAAACACTACTCTTTATTACATTACATACATTATTTATTATATTTAAAATTCAAATAAAGAATTATGAAAACAGGTTATAGCCAAATTAGATTTAGATCGACTAATTGATCTAGCCATATTGGGTTAATCAGTTTTTCGTGCATGTATGTATTACATAAATTAAAAGATTTTATGGTAGAAATAAAAAATCTTATCATTTTCTTTTTTCACTTTTTTATTTTTAAAAAAAAATCTCTATTCATCTATTTTGTTTATATCATTCGGACTAACGAAAAGGGCATAGATTGGAATAATTTTTTCGCGACCCAATTAATGTTTTCCCATGAGATTGGATTGAAATTAATAATTTATGATATGACCCTTTCACAAACTAAATCTTTTGTAGCTTGACAAAAAATGTATTATTTTGAAGGATACATTGGTTACAGAACTTTATTTCTGGGTGTTTTGAGGCGGATCAACTAAGCCACTGAGCCGAGTTCCTAATATAACAATTGTAAATTTAGCATCAATGATCATTCTGCAATCCATAATAATTTCAAACCTATAAATACCTCCAAAATCCAAAGCCTTTTTGCTTAATATTAAAGGGTATTAGGCAAAATGAAAGGTTACCTTATTGGATGAATTCTAATGGTAGAAAATATAACAAAGAGTTAGTTGACTAAAAATAGTGGACTTGGTAAGGGTTTTTAAATGTTTGGCATTGGGAAAGAGAAATTCATTTATTTATATTCCATTTATATTCTGATGTAGCGAATTGACGATCTCCAAAAGAAACAGCCGGAGTTACAATTCTTTTTTTATCACTTGATTTGTGGCGCTTTACCCCTAAAATTCCAATTTGGGGTTTCAAATTCCCCGCAGTCGGATGTGTGTAGAAATTTTGTTGCCACAAGTAAATCCATTACATTTTCGCCCGATATCTTTTTACCGTTTTTTTCTTTCCTTTATTAAATTTTATTAAAAAATAACTATTTTTATCCAAAAAAAAAAAAAAAAAAAAATTTTTTTTGTCAGAGGGAGTAAAATCCAAGGTCATTTTATACGAAAATGTCGAATCCACAAGCGTTAGTAAAGTTTTATGTTAAATGTATAAACACTTTATCTTGTCACGATACTTAAATTTTTTTTTTTCTCACCTCTTTTGTTAATGTACTTTAATCTAATTTGTGCGATGACAAATGCGTAAAACATAGAAAGACAATACGTTTAACCGGTATGTGTTATTTTTTATACTCTTCACTTTTGCCTGATGAGAACCCTTATTCATTATCTTTTTCTTTTATACTTTCTACCTTTGTAATTTGTAGTCATTGCAGCGGATGGTCTATATAAGAGAGATGTCTTTCGTACGTAGTTCGCCTGCATTTTCTCTTTCATAACCATTATTTACAGCTGTCCTAAATTATGGCACTTTTTCTGCCTTGATAGGGTTACCCGATCCTTTTGCAGTAGTTACCGTGGACGGAGAACAAACACATACCACCTCCGTTATAAAGAAAACTTTGAATCCATATTGGAACGAAAGCTTTGATATGTATGTACCCTAATTTCAACCCTCTTCTTTGATGATACAAGTACTTCCACTAAATGTTATTTCATTTTTGACTCGATTTGTATTATAGACAAGTATCAAATCAAAGCGTTATAGCTGTTCAAATTTTTGACCAGAAAAAATTTAAAAAGAAGGATCAAGGATTTTTAGGTGTTATAAATGTGCAAGTTGGTGATGTGTTTGACGTTAATACAAGCGGGGATGGTAAAAATCTTTTAATTTCAAAGTTGAAATTTGGATCTATTAATAATATATGTTTAACATTCTTTTAAATGATTCATTACAGAAATGTTGACGAGAGATTTGAAAAAGTCAAATGCAAATGAAGTAGTTCATGGTAAACTCATTATTAACTTAACCACAAATGTAAATACACCAGCGAATCATCCTGGTGTGCAAGGTAATATGGGAGCAACTTCAACAAGTCATACCCGAAACCTTTCCGTTTCATCATCCACGTCGAATCCAAGGGCTAACCCTCCAGAGGGTTCATCGCATTCTACTAGTTTGTCTACTTCTGCTCCTCCGGTGACACCTAGTGGGCAAAATTCTACTCAGGGTGTAAATGTTACAACCCCTGCTCCTAGTCGAACGTTTGGTTCCTTTGAAGATCAATATGGACAGTTACCACCTGGGTAAATAAATATATAAATATATACACACACATATATTTTTATATTCTTAATCAAGCTCATTAAGGGTTAAATCTTAATATTCGTAGTTGGGAACGTCGTGTTGATCATCTCGGACGCACGTATTATGTCGACCATAATTCGCGTACAACAACTTGGACAAGGCCATCAATAAACGCAACTTCTGCTCAACGATTACAAGAACAACAAAATATAACAGAATTGGAGCGTCGCCGTCATAATAATCGTACTCTTCCCGAAGAACGACCAGCTGGGTCGTCTTCTCCTTTGCCAAGTGCTTCAACTTCATCCACTTCAATTTCAAATCCGCCTCCTTCAGAAGCTTCCGTAAGCACTGCTGCAACTACAGTATCAAACGGATTAGCACCTGTCGGTCATGTTGGGGCTACTACCGCTGGATATGGTCCTTTACCGTCTGGTTGGGGTAAATTATTCATATT
This sequence comes from Funneliformis mosseae, assembly GCA_910592005.1. Lineage (NCBI taxonomy): Eukaryota > Fungi > Glomeromycota > Glomeromycetes > Glomerales > Glomeraceae > Funneliformis > Funneliformis mosseae. Next base: position 7,971 of record CAJVPP010000085.1, on the reverse strand, counting down.
ACTAATTCCGTTCATTGATTAGAATTAATTAGCAATTTGACATATATATATTTTTTTAAAAAAAAAAAAAAAAAATGTTAAATTAAATAACCATTCAAGAACAAAGAACAACGCCTGAGGGAAGGCCATATTTTGTGGACCATAATACCAGGACGACAACATGGGTTGACCCTCGCAGGCAACAATATATTAGGATGTACGGAGGCAATGCTAACAATGTCACCATTCAACAACAACCTGTGTCTCAACTTGGTCCATTGCCTTCTGGTTGGGAGATGCGGTTGACGAGTACTGCCAGAGTGTACTTTGTAGATCATAACACAAAGACGACCACATGGGATGATCCTCGATTGCCTAGTAGCTTAGAGTATGTGACTTATTCGGATTGTTTATTCCTTGAAATATGTATCGCATGAATCATTTAGCTAACAATTTGAATTTAATTTGGTCTAAATAGTCAAAATGTTCCTCAATATAAGAGGGATTTCCGCAGAAAACTTATTTATTTCAGATCTCAGCCGGCCCTTCGTCCTGTTCCAGGTCAATGTCATATTAAAGTTAGACGTAGTCATATTTTCGAAGACGCTTACTCGGAAATTATGAGACAAACGCCTCAAGATTTGAAAAAACGACTGATGATCAAATTTGATGGGGAAGATGGGTTGGATTATGGTGGTTTATCTAGAGAATTCTTCTTCTTGCTCTCGCATGAAATGTTCAATCCTTTCTATTGTCTTTTTGAATATTCGGCGCATGATAATTACACTCTTCAAATAAATCCTCATTCTGGAATTAATCCTGAGCATCTCAACTACTTTAAATTTATTGGAAGGGTTGTCGGTCTTGCTATTTTCCATCGTCGATTTTTAGACGCTTTCTTCATTACCTCATTTTACAAAATGATTTTAAAGAAAAAAGTTGGTTTACCGGACATGGAAAGCGTTGATGCAGATTTCTTTAGAAGCTTGACTTGGGCTTTGTATGTTTATTTGCAATGTATTCAATTAATATTTAAAATTATAATAATATAATCAATCTGTTGTATTAGAGAAAACGACATTACCGATGTATTGGATTTGACATTCTCAACAGAAGATGAACGTTTCGGTGAAGTAGTGACGGTTGATTTAATACCAGACGGTCGAGAGTTGCCGGTTACAGAGGATAACAAAAAAGAATATATTGAGTATGTGTGGTTATGGTTATTTCCTAAACTGCTATACCTTTTCATTTATTGATTGATTGATTAATTTATTAGTCATATTACGGAATGGCGTATTTCTAAACGTATCGAAGAACAATTCAAGGCGTTTATGGAAGGGTTTAATCAGCTTATACCACAAGATTTAATTGCCGTTTTCGACGAACGAGAATTAGAGGTTAGGGATTAAATTCTTCATTTCAGTTAATGCAGCATAAGTCACTTGCGCTAGCTCGTTAATTAGATCACTACATAGGAAAAATCCGTAGCTAATTTGGATTGGATTTACCTTGAATGAAAAATTCGCTTTTATAATTACAGTTATTAATCGGCGGTATCGCGGAAATTGACGTTGATGATTGGAAGAAACACACTGATTATAGAGGATATACTGAATCTGATGATGTTATACAGTGGTTCTGGGAGGTAACTATTCTTGATATTTATTTATTTGTTTGTTCGTTTGTTGGTTGGTTGGTTTGTCCTTGTTGATTTAACCTTTTATTCATGTTAACAACATTTTATAGTGTGTCCGATCATGGGATTCTGAAAAGAAATCTCGCTTATTGCAATTTACTACCGGAACGTCCCGTATTCCAGTCAATGGATTCAAGGATTTACAAGGTAGCGATGGTCCAAGGCGATTTACTATCGAAAAGGCCGGAGATATTACTCAACTTCCAAAAAGTCATACCTGGTACGTATAATAAATAATACTTTATTGATAAATTCATTAATATTTTAACTAAAATATTTTCCCCTTTCAAAGCTTTAATCGTATCGATTTGCCACCTTACAAAAATTATGAGTCGTGAGTAATCATTCTTAACATTTCCTTCATTTTGCCTGATTGCCAGCTAAATCCATTTCTATTATATAGATTTGTATCTAAATTAACTCTAGCGGTAGAGGAAACTATGGGGTTCGGACAAGAATAAAGGTTTTTAATTTAGTCTTTGGTTATATTGTATGTTTGCTTATGCGGTTCGTGATGTAGATAAAATTATATATGTTGGACTCTTGCGATGTCAATTATTTTTTAATTATTGGTTTATCTTTTGCGTTAACATTGAACTTATGAAAATCAATTTAAAAAGCATCTTTTATTGTTTAAATGGTTTTAAATGGTACTTATCATTTATATATTATTATTATTCTATTTGTACTTCATTTTTTTTTTTTTTTTCATCTTTTTTTCTCGTTATTGTATTTTCATTCATTTTTTTTTTTAGCAGTATATATATATATTATATATATGTATATGTATTTATTTAGTATATATATATATTATTATTATTATTACACTTCCTTTTTTATTAGAAAATTTCTTTATTACTTACTACAAAAAAAAAAGAAAAAAAACAAATCACTTTTTTTTTTATTCATTTTTTTTTTTGAAGATTATTAATTACAGTTAATAATACAAGATTGTAATTTTTTTTTCTTTTTTTTTTTTCTTTTTTTTTTAAATATGTATAATGTTTAGTACCTATTACTTACTAAAAAAAAAAATTATTTATATTTATAAATAACAAGAAAATCTTTTACAAAGTGAATTTTTTTTTATATTGTTTATTAATATATCGTTTGAATAATCTTTTTTTGGGGGGTAATTATTTGAATTATAAATAAACAAACTTATATATAGGAGAAACGATCTGTTTATGAAATTTGCATGCTTATATATCTAGCCTTCATTAATTCTTCAATCCAATCCATATTACCACAAGCCATCACCCTTTTCATGTTTGCACCATCTCTGATTTCATCCCATTTTGTTACAGCATAATCGAGTGCAGCTTCTTTTAGACGAACATCACTAACTTCCCATGCCAACATTAGTATTTCATCCCAGTTATCACCGTTTACCATATCCGCGATTCGATCAGCTACCATCTCACCGAATCTTTCGAGATTTAACATGTCAGCTTTTGAATAAATATCTTTCAATACATCAAACCCCAGTCCATCCTCTAAACTTCCAGTGTATAGATAGTATAATATAGAACGAAAAGTGGTATATGCCATATGTTTTATAGGTATTGTTTTCATCTGTCCTTCTTTCCACTTATCACCCAACAATTTTTCAAAATATGAAGACCTCGTAGCAAGAATTATTCGATGTGCTTTTATGACAGATCCACAATCAAAAGTGAATTCTATATCACTAAACCTCCCATCATCTAAATGTTGTTCAAAAGAAGGGAATTCTGATTCAATATGTTCTATGGGTTCATCTGTTGGATCATCAGTAGTGGTGGTATTAAAAATGTGAACCCTTATGAGCAGATCGATTTCTGCATTCGTATCATTATTTGGAAACAAATTTTCAAACGAACAAAAACGATGACGACCAAAGTCATCTAAACCTTCAAATTCAAATTTCATGGTAAAAGTTTCATGTCGAATAAGGTGAGGGGTTGATGATGAAAAAGGTGTGGAATTAGGATCGGAAGTAAGACGAAATACTTCCAATTTGAAAGTTTTTTCCCTAAACGTTATATTATTCTCCTTCTCATAAGGGGTTTGTATGGCCACTAAATACAAAGATATATGACCTTTAGCAGCTTCATTTACACCATTAGGGTATAATTTGATACGCCATAAGTATGGATGATCATTTTGTTTGTTTTTTGTCGAAGTTAAATCTGTCGTTAATGGAGGTCGTGGTGACCAAAATCTGTCACTTAGAACGAAACCTGTATTCGGATAGAAAGTGACTAGTTCATTAAAACTTCTAATCGTCCAAGAATAAGTGAAATGATTTTGAGCATGTTTCGAAAGTTGTCGCGTTGCCTGGTCTGTAGTCATATCACGGATTTCGTTAATACTGACAGAAACCGTAGGACCGCTTTCCCTGTTTTGTCGTGACCGCGAACGGATAAACCGTTTTCTAAGAGTATAATGATTGTCATATATTAGAGTGAATAAATAAAGAAAAAAGAAAAAAAAAAACAAATAAAAAATTTATTCAAGATTAAGAAAAAAAGAGAGAGAGAGAAAGAGCATCACCAAAAATAAATCTAGTAAAAAGTGACCATTTTTTTTTTTTTACGTTTCATAAATATAAAAACAAATAAAAAATAACAGGAAATATAAATATATAAATATATATAAAAAGTTACATACAAAGAAAATTTTTTGGACATCAAGAAGCTACTCGCGGATACGGGAAAGAAAGTAACATGAAAAAAAAAAAAAGAAAAAATAAAATTTGATGACGTGGGGGAGGGAGGAAAAATTTACTTTTTCAAAAAGATAAAAAAAAAATAATGTATTGTATGTATATATTAGAAAGAATACAACATTCCCATTGTCTAATTTGATCAATTTTTTTTTTTGTTGTTTCAATTTATTACTTTCCAGCCACAATTTAAAATAAATGCATTACGGCGATAACACTGCATTATGACAGGGTAATTTATTTTCAACTTCTTGTATCATCATGCTGTCACTTTTTTTCTTTTTTTTTAAAACGCGGGTCTAAATATTTACGTTATCAACTTGTCACAACATTTTATTTCACTAGTCACAAAAAAAAAAAAAAATTATAAATATGCCAGCCAATCTTTTTTTTTTTTGTTCATTTTTTTTTTCCTTTTCACAGGTTTCAACAACGGATTAGCTGGACTCTTCCGAAATTTCACAATTTTTATTCCTACATTTAAATAGCATATACATATTATATATATAAAAATAATAAAATAATAATTAAAAAAAGTAATTAAAAAAAAAAAAGAAAAATGCCATTAGTAAAGATAGGACCAACTTATAATTCACTCCAACAATACAAAGTCAATGATGACAAACACCCCTTATTCGTCAACTCCTCTCACTTTACCGGCTACATAACCGTTAGATTACAAAATAATCATCATAAAGATGACCCGGTCATAAAGTCTTGTTCATACTTTGAAAATCGTCGTAGATTGTTCTCATTTCAATTTCAAGGACGTTTTAAACCAACGAATCCTAATAGAGATGATCACTTATGGACTTTTGATGATGTACTGTTTTGTGCGGAAACCGAGTCTAGAATTAATCCTCCAATGGGATCTTCACTTGCTGTTAAATTTGCGGGATACATTGATCCCGGATTTAATGCTGATGGGATGTTCTTAAAAAAAAGACCTTGGGCTGGTAGTTGGTTAATTTGTGGAATGAATGTTGTTAAAGTTTGGAAAGCTGAATCTGACGATATGTCCACGAGGAAAATTATGAAATCACAAAAACGTTCGATTCCAACTTTCGACAACAACGCTTCACCTTTGTTACCCATCGAACCTTGGGTTTATTACGGTAAACATCATATTGAAGAAGACACCAAAGTCATCATGCCTAATGAGGATCTAAGTTCTTCAAAACGTCGTAATTATTTTTCTCAACCGTCTATTCGTAAAAATTACGTCTTTAACCCTTCTCACATATATTGTTGCGATTTTTTCAATAATTTTACAAACTTTTCTACGATGAATGCGGATATGATTATAAAATTTAACATGTCCAAAGTGTTGGGAAATCAACCACTTAGATTCGTGTGTAGGAATAAAGAAGGTGATGCTATATTTTTTGTCATAGAAATTGATTACTCGGATCTTTTATAATAATTATTTACTTGTTGACAAGACTATTTACATAATATAATGGCGGAGGAAAAATCTTTTTTTTTTTTATTTAAATTAATCATAAAGCTGATAAAGGACTTGAAAACAAAAATTGGGTTTAATTGGCGTTATTTATTTTATTGTTTACCATAATCATCTACTTGTTTGACATCATTAGGAAAAAAATAATCTTCTAAAAATATGGTTGCTAAATTCTTTACTCGAATATTATCAGAATGTGATAATTTAATCATTTGCTCTTTCACATGATCCGTTAAAATATCTAGCAAAAACAATAATCTGTATTAAAAAAAAAGAACGAAAATTTTATACGTTTCAGCTTAAAAAAAAAGAATAATAAAAAAATGTACATTGTTCACTCGTTGGTGTTATTAAGAAATTCAAAACTGTGATGGCAGATAATGTTGTATCCAGATTCTCATTAGATAAGCAATCGATAATTAATGGAATTCCATCATTCTCGACTATATGTTTTTGATTTCGACTCTCTGAAAAAGAACGAGTATATTATATTTAAAGTGATTGATGATAATTTTTGATTTTTTTCATAATTACCTAAACATAAATTGCATAGTCCACCTAAACCAAATTCCCTCAACTTTTCATCCGATTCATTTAAAGTATCTAAAGGTTATTACGATAAAATATTTTTTTGTTAATGATGGTTACGAGATATAAAAAGTTTTGAGGGAAAAGAATATAACGAACCGAGAAATAAATCTACTACGTTTAACTGCCAAAGCCATTCATAATTAATAGGATCATAAGCAAAATTGGCTAAATTTGCTAATACTTGGTATTTGGCCCCTGCAAAAAAAAAAAAAAAGAATTTCTTATCAATAAAACGATTCGGTCAAAAAAAAAAAAAAAAACTTACTTTGATCCTTTGTATTTTGATATTCGTTAACAAGTTCTTCAAGATATTCAAGTCTTCAGTTATAATAGAGATAAATATTTTTTTTTTTTTAAAAAAAAAAAATCAAAATAAAAAGATTATTAATTAAACAAATTTCTACCTTGGAGTTCCAGATTTTCCAGTCCTTCTTTCAAGTTGTCGACGTGTAGAGAACATTTTTTCAGGTAATCGGTTCAAATTAGAAATGATAATCAAAATATTTTTATCGTTACTCATATTAGATATAAAAGATATTTTTGCATTACTAATTATTTAAATAGTTTGAAGTAATATATTTTATATGAACCTAGATTATTTAAAATATATATATTAAAATAAAAATAAAATAATATAATATATAAACTAAATATATTTAATTTTAATACCTTATTTTATAAATATTGAAAATTTAAATTAAAAAATAATAATCAAATATATATATTTATTATTAATATGTAATTCTCTTTTATAGTTTACATAGTAAAATTATTTATTTATAAAATAAATCTGAATTTATAATAACAAATTATAAAAATTAAATTATTAAAAATAATTACATAGGATTATAATTTTAAAAGAAATATAATTTATTAATAATAAATAATAATAAAAAATATAAAATAAAACAGATAATTATAAGCTAAAAATAAAAAAAAACATAACAGTTACAGTAATATCCCTGTAAGTATATCCTCTATAAATGCATTTCCCCCTTTATATATATATTATAGCTTAATCTTAAACTAGAAACTTAGACCTAATTGCACTTTTTTATGTGTTATACATGTAAGTAATTCTAAGCTTTAAATATAATAAAATATTTTTTAAAATTTATTGTAACTGAAGATGATCACAAATCTACAAATGTGTAGTGAAATACAAAATGTCAAAAATGTTAAAAATATTAAACATTTTAATATGTTTAATATATCAGATATAGTTAATATAGTTAACATAGTTAATATATTTGATATATCAATATATATTGTTATATGAGTCGATAGCGAAGTCTACCGACTGAAAAGTAAACTTCAACACGTATAGCAACGTTTTAGGTATCTAAAGGATAACAATTTATATTAACAATCCTAAAGTCTTGTTGGTGTCAATAGAATTATCAAAGTAAATTACTACAATCAATGTAATTATTTATATGGGAGAGCAATAATGATAGATTGGGTTTTATGATACGAGTTTAACTAATTAAAGTTATAAGGTAAAAGGTTGGTTTATTAATTAGAGAAATTAGG